>OENT01002530.1:4298-20902 GCA_900239685.1 Rotaria macrura
ATTGTTTATTGCATTAGCATCGTTCACTGTTTTCTCTCCACATTTCCCTGTGGTTCAAAAAACTGAAGGTGTGGGTGTTGGAATTCACTTCAAGAACACATACACTCACATCCTCAATTAGATGAAAGATTATCAAGATGATTAGTCTCTAAATTGAATAATTAGCATCATTCATCTCTCAAGAGCCGGATGCATCAGTTGAATACAACGCACGCGAATTACATTTTTTACTTCTTTTTTTTAGATCTCTTGGAGTACTTTCAAGTGCATAGTTTATGTTAAATTCGTAAAGAATGTTTCGATCTATATATGGTTTATAAAGTTTATTTTTTGCCATTAGTTCGAGTAATCACAAGGCTGAAGATCAACTGAGTTCGATCCTGGTATGCAAAATCTTGGTTCAGAAGTTCTTTACTTTGATTCGACTTTGATAATTTGTGATTGACAACCAATCTTATGCAGTGTTGTTTCAAAATGATGTATTTTGCTTTATCGTATAATTGTGAATTTTTGATGTTATGTGATCATCTTTAACTTATTACAAGACTTCAGAAAACACATGGTATTAACCAAAATAGAATAAGAAAATACCACATAATGACAAATTTTCAAAGAAATATGTAAATTTTTATAGATAGAATGTCTGTATGTATTTGATGGCCAGATAACAAACACCTGAAGCGTGTGACACGTCAACAACCACACATTAAGTCATCGAAAAGCTTCAATCATTGCATTCCTATCTCGTCATAATATCGTATTTCATTTTCTTTCTGGACTTCGCTCTACCCTAATCGTTCACTCATTTTCAAAAGTAACTCTGGCACAATCACGGGTTGATTCACGGCGTATTATTACCACATTGTTAATTTTTTTATTTTTCGTTCGTTATTGTTATTTTCTTTTTCATCCTCTTCGAGTCGTATATTCGATTGTTCCATTTGATCATGTCTCTCGATGGCGATAGATGTTATTTGAGGAGAGACATCTACTCACATAAGAATGCTATCTTTGTTCTGATATAATAAGATCGAATTGGACTATAAATATCTTTTTCTCTTTTAATGATATTCTTCTTGATGGATAAATGAAGGTACGAATGGAGAAAGAGGAACACTTCTTTTTGTTGTTTTCTTGTTTACTGTATGTTTACTCGAATTTCTTTATTGCACAAGAAGAATCATGAAGAATAAAAAGGAAGAAGCGATTAGTATCGTTCTATATTTGTTATCATTCGATATTTTTAGTTTCGACTCTTCTTCTATCATTCAATGCCCTAAAATATGCACTTTTTTGAATGATTGTGCTCAGAGAAAGCATGCCAATATTTGGGTAACTCAATAGCAATCTTTTCAAATGGTTTGCTTCTAAATTCTTAAAACCCTACCCTCTACAGCGTGCACGAAATTTAACCGAATTCGACTAATTCAATTGAACAAAGTTAGGTCGTGAATTATCTGGAATAATTTACGTGATACGTTTTTTAAATTTATTGGAATTTATTTTTTAAAAGAGTTTATGTTCAGAAATGCATTACTTATATAGAAGAAAACTAAATCAAATTTTCGCTTTTATTTCTGTTTTTATTTCTAAATTTCAATGAGTATTAATGTTATGAAATAATAATACATTTCGATAAAGATGATTAAAATAATCGCTATATTTCAAAGAAAAAAATTTAGAATATAATTATCAGAATAATCAGGATTACACTAGTTACAGATAAGGTTTGGTTTAGATGATGCAACAATGAAATTGTTTTTGTTCGTGTTTTGGTTTTATTCATAAAATATCCTTGCTTTCTGTCCAGATGATTGTTTTTCCTTTCTTCCATATCAGACTCCAGACGTTTGCCTAGACTGGATATATTATATGTTGGTTTAATGGAATTGCTTCTTTATAGATATATTCTATTTGTGTTCCGACGACAAAAGAACAGCAGTAATATTGTTTTCATGGGGCAAATATCGAAGCTGAATCTACGCAATCGTTGCTATTCGTCTGATATTTATGAGAGCTTCTATTGTGCTCGCTATGGTTATATCGAAATCTGATTCAATGGAAGAAATAATGATGTGTAATTTTTCATTTTGTGAATATTTAGAAACTGAGGTGAGAATATGAACATTTGAATAGCACATTGTCATATGATCAACATAATCTCATGGATTGTTTCTATGCAGTTACGTTAGAGAAGTCAATCTATTAATAGTAAAACTAAATTTTTCACTAATGATCATCTTTTAGTAGATAAAAGATTATAGAAACGGTAGATAGAAAACCTACATGTAATTTTAATTGTGAACTTTTGATCGGAAAAACGCTGTGGAAAGGACATTAGTTAGTTAGAGATGCATTGAATATAAGAATATAAGATTACACTTTTTAATAAAGTGTCGTTTTTTGAAATAAATTATTTACTAATAGAAATACCTATGTGAAAACAGTAATCGGGAAAATTCAGTTTTAATCCTTTTCCTTCTGATTAACAATTGGTTATTAAGAATCAGCTTATTCCTATTTTTTAATATGCCTACTTATTGATCAATTTTTATCCATTGTTACTTTCCGTTCGACTGAGGAGAATAAATCCAACAATCAAATTTCATCCGATTCAATAGTCCAGTACTTAAAATCGTTGATCACTTATACATCGGATCAATGGATCTCTACTGTTGGAACTAGGTAATCATTAGTACTTGAAAAATTAAAAAGGCTTTACCCGTAGGATGCGTTAGTAGTTCGTGAAATCGGAATCCCATGTGATTTTGTCAGCTAGTTGGATCGCATTAGATTCAGTATCAGATTCATTCGCGGGAGTAGATGAGTTAGCAAGAATGCTCATGGATTCATACTTCGAGCCTCGTGGGCGTAATTATATTTGAAGGAATTTTTTTACTTTCGTAGCTTCTTATCTTATTAAATAACATTTTTCGTCTTATTTTTTCATTCTAGTTCAGAATATAAAATTTTCAGAAACGCTCTAAAATAGACGTAATCGAAATCGTTTTTAGAAATACCATGTTTTGGATATTTTATGCATTAAAAGAATTTTCCAGCTAAACAGTCATCGAGTGGAAATAAAAACTATATAATATATTCCTTAGCAACCTTTAAAACTATCGAATTGTAAGTTATACCGTATAAAAGTAGGAAAAATAAAGCTCTCTCTCTCGAATCTAGCTCTAACTAGGATAGGAATCACAGGGGCATTGTCCTTTTACGAGTAACTTATGAAGAATAGAAAGCTTTGAAAGTAAAGCACAAACGTAGCGCTCATAAAATGCTAAGCAAAGATAACTTCAATCATGAACGATGATTTAGAGAATGGAAGCACCTTGGTAAGTGAGTAGAATGCATACAGTGTGGTCAAACGAGTAGCTTGAGGAGTGTAGAACAGAACAGTAGCATACAAATATTGTGCTAATTCTGAAGAAACGATCGCGTTACTACTCCGCTGATTACTGTTAACCATATACTTCAATACTACATTGACTAAATATACTCGAATTTTCGGATTTCTTCCTTTATTTCAAGACATTGTTATTAATTCATCGTGTTAGCAATCATCTCTATTTATTATTTATTTAATGTTTCAGATATATTTTCAACTGAAAACATGAAACTTTCTGCAATATGCTTAAGCATTATTATATGCATGGCTTCATACATTGAAGCTGGTCCAGCGACGTATGGAGTGTGCCAAGCTGGCTGTGCCGCAGTTGTTGTTGCATGTTATGCGGCAGCTGGTGGTGTATTTGGTACTATCACAGCTGGAGTTGGTACACCAGCAGCAATATTGGGTTGTAATGTGGCTTTTGCAAAATGTTCAACAGCTTGTGCAGCTGTAGCACTATTCCCAACGCCTTAATCATCAACTGGGATATTGTTAGATTTCTATGGATAAAGCCTGGAGTTTTATTTTCTGCTGTAACCTCAAAAACACTGATCTATATGTAGCTAGTGCAAACATTTCAATGTATTACCTCCTGTAAAATGAATAGCCATATTGAATTGATATTTGTCTTTCGTGTATCATGATTCATAATATTTATATTTACTACGTAATTAGTTTACCCTTTTGGAAATTAAAATGTATATCATTTCTTAGACATTGCTTTTTCGAATTGATCCAGTGTAAAGTTTTGTGGAGTGTTCAGCCAAAAGTTAAAATTATGAAAAACTTAATTTTATTACGAAAATAAAACTAAAGGAGCATATTCTTAACTGTGAATCTGAGCATTTTTCGATTGTAAACTGACATTCTATCAGTATATCGAAAAATACCTGTGCAACTCAAACCGAATACTACTTGACAGGTACGCTAGCGAAGATTTGAAAATCTCAACAAACAACTATTCTTTGAAGAGAGTAAGTAACAAAATAATAACAATAAAAGATTATACAAAGACAAAGACAGCCGTTCAGTTTCTTCGAAAGTTTTTTCAGAGTGGAGAAGAGACCGTCACTGGACAGGATATTTATTTTTGTTCTGTCATGCTTTTGGAAACAGTTATTTGCGTCAAATTTTTCAGTCTATTGCAGAATTTCCAGATCTTCTCAAAGAAAAGAAAAGATTCCTTTTCTCTGCTTTCTGTACTTTCTCTTGATTTTCTTCCAAATTCTAATCTTGTATATTTCTGGCAAACCTCCAATCACTTGCAAAGGATTCCAGAGAACTCGACAAAATTCAAGATATAATTTCCCTGTATACTACTCGGATGGTGAGCCCTCCAAAAACTTTCCCCTATCAAATTGTCAATTTCGAGTACTCTTAGATATTTCGATCACTCAACACCCATCGAAACTTGGAATATCCGAAGAGCATTCTCCTGTAAAGTTCATCACAAAAAGATGCAAGGTATCTGAATTCTTTAGAAATGAATAATCTACGACCAAAACAGAGCAAAGTATAGCTGAGAATGCAATATTTCTGATGTTTTATAAGAGAAAGTCGATTCATATGCCAAAAAATAATTCAATGCTGATTAAATGTGAGATAGTAGTAGATTTCGTAGAAGGAGCTTGCTCTACGAAATCTTCTATCTCTCATTTCTTCATCATGCAATTATTTTTACAGTATTTTGAATACAACAGCTTTGCTTCTAAACAAGAATTAATTTTTTACTTAAGTGATCAGCATAGCAGTTATTACAGGATCTGTGGAAAAGAAAAATATTCGGAGACACTCCATTTTTTCTGGTGGACTTTACAAGACAGTAGTGTAAAGGATTAAATTTCCTAGAGGAACATTTTCTAGAACAAAGAATGACTTCGATCATTCAATGTCAATCGATATTTTGAACAGTTCATGAAAATGAACATAACTGAAAAGTTTTATGACTAGTAAATTCGATTTAGAACAACGGAAATAGATTGAGTGTGAGCGAGTGGATATGGATAAAGAAAATATTGACACCAACCGTATACAAAATCTCAACAACGTCTATACCTCCGCAGCAGATGTGCAAGATCAATTTGTTTTTGGTCAAGATCCCGATAAATTATTTCCGAGCTGGGTCCAGTTCTGTTGCCGTTCCCTTTCCTAATCCTACAACCTAGTCTCAGTGACTAAAGTTTTTCTTAGGACTTATGAATTAACATTAAGAAAATTTTAATTTCATGAATTTTTCTGCGCTATAGTGTTTTGGCGTTAGCACAGATTGATATTACGCATTAGAAAGATAATATTTTATTAAACCCTCAAGTAAGGTTTGTTAAGATTTGAGAAAGCTTTCAATGGCCTAAAAAGGCTTGAAGAATGGTTCTTCAGTTCTACGAAACGTTTAGGGTTTCACATTTAATTCCGATGTTTTAGTACGGAGGCATTAAGTTTTAGTAAAAACACAGTGTAATTAAATATGAAAACCCAAAGTTTTCTCAAGAAAATGCGAAAACTTTTCTTCTGTTAGTACCTTAAAAGTTGTTTCTTAAGAGAAGGTATCTTCCCATGTACCCGGAGGAAGAATCTTTAAAGCTTTCGCAAAACTAAAAGTCGTTTTTCAAGCCTTTGGGGACAATCGGATGCTTTTTTAAATCTATCGAACCTTTTTTGGGGAGTTTACTGAAAAATCTATTTTCTTAGAATGTATAAAAGCACCGGTTACATATGATATTAGTTGTGCTGTTATTTTTCTGTAATCAACGTAAAGGAAGATCAGTTTTGTACAATACACTATGAGTGCATAAGCCTTACAAACTATATATAAATGAACCTTTCTGAATACGAAACTCGAAAGACTTGATGACGAACCTGCTTGTGGATCAAAAATGCAACAAGGTTTATGAGTAAATCTTTTTAAAATTTGAAACTCTCAAAAGTCTATTACGAAACTTTCAAAGTTATAAACCTCGTACAGGTTTTGTTTGCATCTTTTTTCAGTGTAGTCATGAACCAGTCAATTTTTCATATAGCTGAATGTTTAAATATCATCAAAACAAATAAATGCCCAGAAACTATTTTGATTACTTTTCATGTGCTTTCAGTGAATGGAAAGCAATATTGAATCTATAATGGAAGGTTCAGCAGCTCGCTTGTTTCTCTCGTCCAGAATAGGATAAAAAAAAGCAATGGTGACTTAGGATAGTATGCTTCGGAATACTAAGCGTTGGTGGTGTAACGGTTAGCATGGTTGCCTTCCAAGCAGCCGACCCGGGTTCGACTCCCGGCTAACGCACAGCTCTCTTTTTTTGTACTGGTAATGATTTTTTATATTCAAAAGCAATACGACTCAATTCAGAAAAATAATGAAGATTAAACGTGTGATGGACGGGTAAAACTGTGCGCTTTCAACGACTTCATGTGAATTCATCCCTTTGATTTTTGTCTGAGTTGAGCATTCGAAAAGAGAACAATCATATTCCATGCATGTAGACTGTTTGAGAGATAGTTTACATGGACTTTTGTTTATTTGATAGTCTAAATAGTTACTATTCTGTAGCAATGTGCTATTTAGTAAGTTTTGATGCATCGAAGTCAATATTGAATTTGAAGTTGTTTCGAGTTTTAGATTAAACGTAAAATTTCATCGTTCAAAACTGAATAAGAAGTCATTTGTATAAGGTGATCACATGTCTAGAATAATGAAAAATTCATATTGAACACCGATCAAGTAGCCCTGATTTATAGGATATGATTGTTCTCTCTAGGGATAGCCACAACTCGAAAATCAAACATTTATCCGGGATGAGCAAAGATATACAATAGAAATGATTTCATTGCTGAATATCTATTTAAATACTATATATTTTGTGGAAATTATATTTGGAAAGATTGTTTCGGAAATGTCAGGATTATTCGGAGGTTTTGTTTCCAGTTTTTCGAAGTTGTAAAACTGGATAGACATTGAAGGAAAATACTTCTGGGTATCATCGAGGTTATCATACAGACGTTTTTTAGCCTATTGATATTCTTATCAAGAAAGTGCATGATTTGAAAACATTCCAAACATATGCTTACCAAATGTAAGTTATTGGCCTTATTCTTAGTTCATTGCTGGTGGAACAAATGCTAAAGAATAGTCACCCATTACAAATCGTTTTCTATTATTCTGATTTTATGTAACTTGATTCTAGAGTCGATGAAAGATCATTTCTGCATAGCCACACCAAACACAAATTGATGAAAAAGAGTAAAATATTCAAGTTCGATGAATATAAATACATATGTTTCAAGTGTGGTAATTGATATGAGCGCAGATGAGAGCCATTCGAACACAGGTCGATCAAATTGATATAGTTTTTGATGGGAAAATACACCCTAATTGTCGTGAAAAAGAGGTATTTACAATGGAATACCTTATCCTTATGTGTTGTTTTCAGTCTTTAATAGACCGTATACTATCCGTGTCGTAAACGGATAGTATTTGGTTGTTTTTCCAGACTTTATCGATAAACTACAGTTAACCGTTCTACAATTTATTGCCACAGGAAATGGTTGAAAACATATTTTTTTAGATTTCGATATTTAGAGAAATAATGTAGAATTTATTTGAAAGAAATAAAACAAGGCTTTCATAAAACAATTTAAGTAGTTTAAATATTTAAAAATTTCTTACTATAGAACTTGCAATGAGGATAAATCAAAATAAAAACAACTTCAAGTTTTTTCAAATCCATACTTACAATTCCTTATATTATCAGAATATGTTAAGCTTTTACAAAGGTATAATCAAACATTTTAAATAGATATTTACCATGAAAATTGATGCTCAGAAAATTCTACCTAAAAAACAGTGGTTAATTTCTCTAAATTCACACTGACCCTCTGAGATTTTATGTTAGATTCAGAATTAAATTTCGATTTAGAATGGCAGCCGTTTTAGTCACTTGATATAGTCTTATCCAGATTAAAATGATCTTCATAGTAGTTGTCATAATTTGTTTTTCTTTCAGAGATACCCAAAAATCAAATCTATCGACATTCATACTCATTGACCTTTAATACTGAATCTCGGTTAAACCTGCCTTTTTTTGTTTGCTGATAATAACACAGCAAATAATTATTAATATTTGAAACTAGTGTGAGTCAGTCATTTGGTAACTCACTAGCAATAACCATAGTTTCATGGCATAATTATTTAGTATGCAGAATCAGAGTTGAACGAGGCAGTCAACAAGTCAAACTGTTACCATTCCACCATGATCTGTAAAAACTATTTTTTAGAAATCATCTATTTAGCAACCGCTTTTCATAAATACAATTTTATTTTATGATCTCAAAAGACGTAAATCAAATGCATGTAGATCGTTTCATAATAGAAAACTATAGTAACAATAGAAAGAGACTATAAAAACAATAGCATCTAAAGTCGAAATGAAACGAATTTCTTGAATCTCTTAATCACACCATTACTCTGATCAAAAGCAGTAGAAAAACAGAAACATTGCCGGCAATCATTAATACAACTTTTAGAACAAACAAGAATCGTTACATTTTGCTTTTGAGTTACACAAAACATTTTTTTGTATGGATTTGGTTGAGTGTGGGCGAAATTTGAAAACTCACACTCAACGCCATCGCACAATATAGCAAGTCACTAAATGGAGTTGAACTGATATTGCAATTATAGAAAGACGGCTCATCTATGTGTCGCTCATCCACCGATATTTGAATTGATACTTTGTGCAGGATCCTATCCGTATTCCTGACATTTGCTCTTTTACTAAATGCGAATCAAAGTGATGTGTTGACTGAGAAACGAATATTTGAGTGAAAATTCAACAATAAATGTCTTTCTGGTCTATTGTCGTCACTGATTGATTTTACTGAAATGTACACTTTCTGGTGGATCTAAATAGCTATGCTTGACAGATGAAGGTCTTTTCGAATTTAACAATTCAATTATGAGTGCGTTGGTTGCTAGTCGAGCAATCATTCATTGAATTATGGCATTCGGTATGCAATTCATTTATGCTTTCACACTAAATAGAATTTTATCAGTATGCGATTCGACACTCGGATTCAGTTCGAATGTAAACATTAGATCATTGGCAAGTATATATAAATAATGAAAACATCATTAGCATGAGCCGATGTTATCTGGTTCGGTACACTCATAAAATCAGCATGTGAATTACATGTCACTTTTATGTTCATTATATACAGAATTGTAGAGCATTTTGTAATTGTTCAGCAATATAAACATTGAAATTGCTGTTAGGTGAAGTGAGTAAGAAACGTCCATTTGTAGCTCAATCAAGATTCTTGACTCGTGAATGACTCGGGGAAAGATCCAAATAAAGACAAATTGAAAGATCCCTGTGGAAGTAGCCATCGAAAAGCACAGATCGAGTACTTCATCCACGTTTGCAATAACACCATCCATTAACAAAAATATCTGTCATGCATGAGCTTTTCTTTGCGGGGTGTGGGTGAGAATCCTCTGGTTATCCCTAATCACAGTGGGGACATGAAATGCATTTTACGCATACACTCTCATTCATATTCACATACCACCAAGATCCACAGCATCGCTCTACTGTGAGTCCTCTCTAATTTCACATTGACACCTTCACTAGTCAAAAAGAACATCACAAAAATGACGGCAGAAAAGTTGGAAAATGAATGTCGGCATTTTCCCCCTGTTTAATAGAAGCAGAGTGTTGTGAAAGGTCAACAAACGTTTAATTTCATAAGGATTATTCATGTGCAGTATTTAATGGTTTTTTTTGGGAGGCATGGTAAATAAACAAAAGAAATCCCAAGCACTTTTACCTATAAAAGATTTTAAAAGAGAAGAAAACTTTCAGCTCATTTTGAAAGTTGACGCATATCTTCGATTTTAGTATCAATGCATACTGTGGTATTTATATGTTGTTTTCTACTGACTACAGTATTTGGCGTTCCAATTGATACTATCCCGACTGACAATAGCTCGAATGTAACAGGAAAGACTAACTGCGTTGCAGCTTGCGGTAAGTGCTACAGACGAAGAAGTATGAAAGTGAACCGTTTAATTTGCATTTTTCAGCTGATGTAACTCTTGTCAAAACTAGTGCATGTTTTTCAGGTGATACTGAATTACATCTGATAAGCGGACGGCAACAAAACATTGGACGATTAAGAAGTGGGGAAATGTTATTAGGTTTCGATGGATCTGATGTAGTGGTTAGTGAACTGATGTTTATGCTAGACAAGAATCCATACGCTGAAGGTAGCCATATTCAAATTTATCAGCTGGGTAATTCATAAGTTTTTTTATCTATGATTTTCTATTTAGCCGTTTTCTACACACTTGAAACGGAATCAAAGCATACAATTAGTTTGACAGCGGAACATCTAATACTAGTTGGCTCGAATAAAAGTGCACCCCTGTACATACCAGCTGAGAGGGTAAAATCCGGTCAACATTCTCTTTATGTATTGTCTGACGATGGAATTCTGTTTCAATCACCAGTCATTCGGGTGTCCATAGAAATCAAACTAGGCTTTTTTGCACCAATGACAACTTCTGGTAAGTCCCTCTTGAAATGTCCCAGTATAAGACGTTAAGTTCTCTTTTTTTACATATACATAGGAACGGTGCTGGTGAATAACGTGGTAGCTAGCTGTTTCAGTAATATACGCAGTCATAGGCTTGCTCAGTTTGGCATGGCTCCAGTGAGATGGTATTATGAAATTGCTCGCTACTTTGGATTCATGAAAGTTTTCGGTGATGAAAGTGAAATGCTAGATCAAAAGGGCTTACATTGGATACCTCAAATGATGCTTCAACTCGCTGAAAACTTTTATCCATCTATATTATATTATTCCACGCAGAATGCTTATCATTCAGCACTGAAAACAGTGTAGCATGAATTCAATGTTCATGTTACACTTCGCATACCTAAAAATGTCTTTTATTGCTCGATTTTTGATAAATAATTTTTCATATATAATCAATAAAATAATGAATAAAAATCTAGTCGTTGATATGCTTAATTTTTGAAAATCATGGTCTTCTTATAATACTCAATAAGTATAAGCAGCGAATACAAAATCATGTTGGAAACATCAAAAAGGGGTTTATTCTCTAGATACCATCCATTCCAAGCTAAGACCTAAACGAATAGGAAAATCTTTATTCCAATTGGATTCTGATCGATTTAAATCGCATGGTTCCAGACAAAGACTTTATTTTAGCACATATTACTAGATACTTACTTTTTGTTGTACTTTTCGGAGTAAGCCATCTTTTATTAATTGTATCTTTTAAATATGGGTGTCATTCAGAAGAAGAATTGCACTCATCGTCCCTCCCTCTCCACACACACACACGCACCGTTGTACATAGAACAGAAAGAGAATAATCTTTTTGCAATGAAAATTAATATTTAACAAAATAATCAAAATTTTAAAAATATCAAGACGTCTTTGCTAATAAATAATCTCTAGCAGTGTCGATGATTGTAAAGTAGGAACAAGTAACGATTTCCAAGAACTAAATCTTAACTAGATCGAATTAAAGTTCTTGAAGAAAGATTTAAGTAAATATCAATTTCAACTTAGTTCAGATCTAGAAAAACAAATCACTCTATCAATTAGAAAGTTTTCAATACGAGCTCATAAGCTCACTGCGTACAACGTTAAAAACCGTAAATTTAAGATGTTTTTTTCTCGATGACGACATTCAACAGCAAGTTTCAGTCCATTCGAATTGAAAACAGTCTTGTCAAAGCAAAGCGAAGCTGGAAATTTTTAACGGCATCATCGACTGTTTCATTCTTTCCAACTTTTGTTTATTTTTTCAACTGAGTATTGTGATGTTTCATGCCCTTCTTCATACGTTTTTTATTTGCTGTGGTACTTTCATAAAGAGATTCTTTATTTATAGTGTAAACGAAAGTAAAACATAATACTTTTCATTGCTGTTCATTATGATTGCGATGGATCTTTCAAGAATTCGAATGAAAGAAAAAATGTGAAATTGAAATTGTGAAAAAAAAGAACTGCAGAAAATGTATTTTTGTCAATCGTATTTATGTTAATGAAATATTGCTTCAGGTAAAGAAAACTACTTAGATCGTTCGTTACTATGTGAGACCTATCATACACGATAGTTACTGAATTCATTGTCCACGTGAATAAATCCTTTTTTCGAATGTTGATGGTAGATGCCAGTTCTGCTGAATCAATGAAAATTTATGTTTAAATTTCTTCGAGTATTTAATTGTTGAAGTATTACATGTGAAATAACTGACTTTGAAAGAAAATATTCTTCGAATTCGTAACCGATGAAAAGCATTCAGCGAGGCTTGAAACTCTTTCATCTATGGCCGAATATGTAGGAATGAGGGTGCAGATATTGATTCATTTAAAACATCGAGTACCTGTACACATGCCCATCCTCGTAATTTTTAACGATTTTTTCTCTGAATAAGTTAACCCTTTTTGTTTCTTATATGATTGAATAGTCGATAAAAGCTATTACCCATGTAACTCTTATATAGAAATAATGGACGTTGTAATGCATTATTTTATTTATAGAACCGCAATGGATGCAATTACATGATAATGCAAACCAAATAATGCATTATAATTCATGATTTATTTTAACGCATTACAATTAATTGTAAAATCAATGCATTTTAGTGCATTAATATTGTTCCATTATATTTCCATCGGATCCATTGAGAACTAAATCAATTGCACTCTAAAAAGATAAGTATCCTCAAAAACCCTTAGACGGCTTACGGATTTGTAACTATAGGATACCCTGCAAGGGTTTCCAAAGAACGGTTTCTGAGACCTCGGAAACTCATAATGCCATCAATCAGAAACTGGTTCTAGATGGAACCTTTCTTCTTTTCTTCCAAAACGGCTCTAGAGTAATAAAATGTTGTTCACCAAACTCAATTACTCTAGTACTGACAACTTAAACCTATCCTTAACCCTTAAACCTATTCTTGATGCTTAAACCTTTCCTTAACCTTTATTTCTAGATGTTATATTTACCTCGATTTGTTGAGAGCACAATAAGAACCAGCGCTTCGTTCTCTGGTCCCCCAAAAAGGGCATCGATGTTACATGTTTTTTAGAGGATCCTACACAAAAAGTAGAGCAGTGATTTATATTCTAAGATTGAACGTACCACTGAATTGATTATTTGCATATTCCTAAACAGATAACAACATTAACTCATCGATCACATTGAACATCCACTTGAATTGATTATTGCTGCATGCCTAAAAAAAGAAAACATTGAAGTCATTTAATCAGATTGTAGTTACCTTTTTATTAATAATTGTAATATATCAACATAGATAAAGTTATAATCATATTTTATAAGTTACCACTTATTATTGAATTGATTATCGAGACACCTACACAGGTTCATGAATTTGACAATGCGATCCGATTGGATTAGAACAGAACCCACAGCATTCTGATAGAATTCCATCCCATCTTATAAAGATTCCATAGGAATACGCTGAATGCCAGACTTTGAGTAATCTGAATCGCATCCCCAGGGTCGAAACCAATGATGGCGGATTGGAATTCTTGGACCTCGATAACAGAGGTGGGCAAGTCGGAGGTTTTTCAAGTCACAAGTCAAGTAAAGTCAGAATTAAAAATGTTTTTAACCAAATCAAATCAGGTCAAGTCAAGTCTGACTTGAATTGAATTGGGCTTGGTCATTTTTGACTTCACTTGTCAGCTATGCTCGATAACCCGTTTCAAACTCTGATGAAAATTCAGATCGGAGTTGAAATAAAAAGTCTAGCATTGCAGCCGTCGAATATTTGATGGACCCTATTTCTGACCAATGGGAGCTCGGATCGGAAAAAATGATGTCGGATTCAGATTCCTGGACCTTGGTTACCTATTTCAGATTTACATTAGTTAAATGACGTTCAGAAAATATCGCATCTTGGTTTTAGCCAGAACCATTTTGGAAAAATGATTCAGCATTAAAAAAATGATGCAAGACAGAACCCTTTTAAACATCCAGAACTTTGCATGCTCTGAGATGGTCCTTTAAAGTCGCTAGAACCATCGATGGTTTAATAATAAACGAATAAAACCTTAAAAGGTACAGTATTTCGCTATAAGCATTTTGGAGTCCAAATGGTTCCCATGATATCTTTTTTTTCAGAGTACGAAATGTTTAAATCATATGGAACCCTTAGAATGTCCAATGAAAATTCTGACACCTATTTTAGTTGACTGTGACACCAATTTCAATTTTGGAATTTTCGTTAACCTATTTCGGATCAGAGATGGACACGGTTCGGTTCGGTTCGCAACTTTTCAAAAATATTTCAGTTTCGGTTCGGCTCGGTTCACTCTAAAACAGCGTCGATTCGGTTCGTTTCTGTTCGGGGTTCCTCAAATTCATCTCAGTTTCGGTTCGGTTCGGTTTAAGTTTTGAAAAACCCGAACCGTGCCCATCTCTGTTTCGGATTCTTATGATACCCTTTTGAAATGGTTTTTTTTCGGAAACCATTCAGGAAACGAAAAGGTATTTTCGCATACCCTTTCGGATACCAACTCAAATATTTTCTAATACTGGTTTTCGAGAGTACCTTTCCAGTTTCCGAGAAAATACTTGGGTTTCCGTTAGCACGAAAAGGTATTCTAGGATACGGAAATTTTTCAGAGTGTGCAATGTATTAAAAATTGTCTCTAACTTGGACGCAGGGTTCAACGGCTTCAAATGCCCTATAAAGGCAGAAAGCAGCCAATTTTAGATTTACTTCAGATCTGCGTGTCACAACTGTATTTTTGAGACCCACACTCACCCTCTGTTTCAATCTAAATTTTCCCAAATCCAAAAGCTTGCGTCCTCTACAACTTGCAGTGATTATTCAATTTATAACTTGTCATATTCTAAAAACTTACGTCCTCTATAAATTGCATGAACTTATCTTGAAACGATTATTCATTTCATTCAAATATTTTCAAAAATCTCATTGTTTAAAGTCATGTCGATCGTCAGGGTTTTTCGAATAAAAATTTCAATAACTTAATCCTGTACATAGACTTGAAAGCTGTTCTCTTGACGACACATCGAAAATTTAAAACATTCTCATTAAATTTCAAATTCCAGTTTATTCATGTTCGCAAATGAGAAGTAGCCAATTTAAGAGGCTGATTTTCACAAATATCAATGAATAAATATCATGTTATACTGACCCAAACTATATGGAAAAACAATGTATCATGGGCATCTGACGAAATGAAAAAAATAATTCATCAAGATAAAGTCTCCATATATATGACAACTTGATAGAAAACCATCAATCAAATGTTGTCATAAAATAGTTAACAGACATCTCAGTGGGGTTAGGAAAGTGCTGCACTATGTAAAAGCCTATTTCAAATAAGTGAAACCAACAAGCATATCACACAAAAACTACGCTGATGATCTCTTTTTTGTATTAGGCAAACATCTTTCTACTTGGAAAAGTCGCCGGCAGTGCTGGTAAATTGGAAATCACCATCATTTCTTTATAAGCTGATTAGTTAGTACTTTGATATAACCGTTGTATTTCTAATCTGCCATATGCAATAGGTTAGTACCTCATAAGAGTTCAATATGAAATATGATTTGATTTTGATCAGTAGTCTACTGTCCATACACATGTTTTTCTACTGTTAGAACCACTTGTCTGATCTTTCTAAATTGGTACTAGTAATAGTCGTCAAGAAAATCGATCATTTAATTCTATGCATCAGACTTTCGTTTGGCGTCGAGCAGAAATATTTTGGTAAGTGTATCACGAGACGATAATTATCCATAGAGTCTGTCCGCTTCTACTCCACCAGACGATTATCAGGGTATTTAGATATGCGACTAATATTTTTTCCAGGTGAAATTCGTATCTTTTAGTTAAAGAAGATAATATAAATACAGACCAAGAGAAGAGCAAAAGCAAAGTAAACATCGAAGGGAACATCATCTGATTCTACAACCATTTCACAATAAACTAACAGCACTAATTGAAGTTTTATCAATATGATGTCTTGTTTACGATTGAGGAAGGTTTTTGACATTATTATTGTTATCGTTCTCTTCCTGTTATTATTATTATGAAATATAATTTATTTCTTGACGTTTCGATCAATGAAATTGATCTTCTTCAGAAGTTCTCGAACGGTTAAAATGATAAATAAAATAGAT
>OENT01002531.1:0-20902 GCA_900239685.1 Rotaria macrura
ATTTTACTATTTATCAGTTACGATTATGGAACTTAGAAAATTTTTCGGATGCCGGTCCTGTTGAGAATATAGTTTTGGTTTCTATCCTTGTTCTGGCTAAAATTTTCTGTAGCTTTTGATTCCAACTTTGTGAAACATGATGTGAAAGAAGAGTTGAAGTGTTCAGAGTAGAAATTCCTGACACACTACTGCTCTTCCATATATCGTTACCAACGTGCCCCCCTCCTTACTTTAGCCCATGATGGACGGTTTCCAGAGACGTCGTAGATCCTAACAGGCGCGACCTCCCCACTCAAATGCAGATCGTGAGCGATGTTATCGATATTCGATCAAAAATGTAAATCTATAGGATATAATTATTGTTGACGAACTTCTTCCTTAATGTAGTTCTGGAGGATTAGTAAAACAGCTGGGAGCTATGTTTCGCAAGATAAATCAAAGGAAACAACTCTCAAGAAATTAGTAACTACAGTTACTTTGTGTTTCACATTTTGACCCAGCAGAGATTGCGACAACAATTTTCTTAAACGCAAGCAATTTTTTGCAAAATCAAGCATAAATTTTCCTCATAGAAGGAGACATCGGGACCATCTGAATAAGCTATTGGTCTTGTTCCCGTGAAAACCAAACTCTTTGGTCCCAATCCCGGTCCCACAGGACCACTTTACAGTTTCTTAGTTACAAGATTACATTTACATGAAAACACTTTCCATCACGATGATATTTGCATGGCAAACTTGTTTCAAAATAATACTTATATGAGAACTCCTTATTACAAGAAAACAATTAAAATCGCAATAAGAAACACTAGCAAGAATATCAAGGTGAATGAATCCGATCGGATCTGATACGATTTGATGAAATCTTATGGGAATCCGGGTCGTGAAAACAGTAACGGATCTGACGGGAGAAACCTATTTTCTTATTTTTGTGTACGAATTAGCATTTAATCCCAATATTGGAGGCCTGTTTTATCATACGATGAAATCCGATCGGATTCTGATAGTAGGATTCGATAAAATTCAACACTAAGTGTCCGGATGTCGTATCGCAACCCAGAATCCGGTGGAATTTTGTCGGATTAAAGAAACTTACCCAGATCGAAAAATCTGACACAAGATCTTATGAAATACATACAAGATCTTGGAATATGGGAGGAATCTTACAAGGATCTGACAAAAAATCGTAGTCTCTGAGATCTTGCATCAGATCACACAGTAAGATTCTTGAAAGATCTTATTAATTTGCAAGATCTTTCAAGAATCTGATTGTGCGACTTGATACAAGATTTCAGAGACTGCGATTTTCGAACGATTTTTTGTCGGATCTTGCACGATCATATAAGATCAGATTCAGAATCTAATCAGATCTTAACATCTGGTTGTTTGCCCTGGGGATATTTCAATAAAATTAATTATCTTCTCAAAATGTCACTAAAGTTTTTAATACAAATAAAGTGAATGTAAGATCTTTCCAGGAAAGTATAGTACGATCTGATGCAAGGTATCAGAGACGACGATTTTTGGTCAGATTCTTGAAAGATTTTGTTCATATGCAAGATCTGGTGTTCACAACATAAGATCTTGTGTCAGATTTTTGACCTGGGTTCGATAGAACATGATCGGATCCAATTGTCGAAATGATCCTCCTGGGAAGAATGTATTTGAAAAATCGAAATCGAAATGGAGAATCGAGAACGAATTCGAGTTAAACAAAGAAAAATTCTTAGCTCCATCTACAAGTAAAACATGCCTAAAAATAAATAAGAGGGTTCTGAGTAGTTTGATAATAATGGCATGAGTAACCAAACAAAGTGAATTTCTATTATACGAAGTACTCTCAATGTACTTTGCTATTTTTTCGAAGTGCAAAACACAGTACTTTTCAAAAATCGTTGTTGATTTGGGTACTTTGCTTCTGCTTGGGGTACTTAACGTTAGAAACACTGCTTATCTATATTTTTGGCTTCATGTCTATTGAAAACGTACGTCGTTGATGAGGTCGCGAACAACATAAGGATATAATTATTAGAAATAGCATTCGACTAGTCAAAGTAATCAAATAAAACAAAACAAGACAGATCTTTGTCTTTTTCCTTCTATATTCGGCCTTCTATTGGGCCTAAAAAACGGAACACTAGGATGACAGTGAACAGAGCTACATCTAAGTTGTAAGCTGCTATCAACAATTTTTATCTATAGCTTTGTTGTACTACTTCATGTGTGAGCCTATCAAATGCCATTCTATATTTATACATGATATTTTGCATAATTATGTTTCATCGCAACTAATGAAAATGTGATTCAAAGTTAGAAATAGAATCTTTCAAAAATTGTAATGTTTTTTACACAAAACTAGCTGAACTAGCTCCTGATTAAAAGAATAAAGGGCGTTATTTTCCAAGTAAAAATATCAAAACTTCAGCAATTAAAGGTACTAACAATTTTCGATGGATTTTCTCGCTGATTTACAGTCCGAAATATTCAGAAGTAAACCTGAGCGCATTCGAGCACATGTCGAATCCAATCAGCTTTAATGACGGTGATTTATTTTCTTGCTTATTTATAGCTAGTATTCGAAAATAAAATATTTCGCAGATGTATATCAACATTACCACCACAAATATAGTTCACTACGGATCAATTTTAACATGTAATCATTGAGTAATATTTCTGGCTTGATGACATTGCTCATCCTTTTATACCAATTCTCTGATGCTCTTGAAAAAGACAGCATGCATAAATTACCAGAACTCTTGTTACTACTTTCTAATATAAGTCGCGTCATTGATTCCAAATGCATCATACGTGTTCTTATTTTAAGATATTGTAATTGAGGGCATAAAGCAAGAAGTAATCGAACCTTTTCTAATGCATGAACTTCCTTGAAAATCACATTTTTAATTATATTTCTGCTGGACACTAATCGAAAGGTTTCACTCTGTTGAATTGATTTATAATCATCTCTGTACAAAGGCATCGTTTGAAATGTTAATGTATGAACATTAGGTGTATAGCGTAATAATTCGATTAATTTTACAAAAGAGAAATAATGACATTCAAGAACTAGTTTCGATAGTTGCACCAAAGGCATAATGCTATTGAGACTAGCTGCAATTGATATATGCATCGTGGAAAATCCAGTTTCGAAAGTAAGCTCAGTAGCGTTTGGAAAATAATTCGTGGTATTAATTATTGCTTTTTCACTTTGAATATGAACATCCCGAACTGAATTCAGATTAGTTTCATAACTGTGTAAACAAGTTTTTTCATGTGATTGCTTATGTAATGTGTAATGTTTTCTTCTGAAAAATATGAATAAAATATGAATAAATTACATTTTTCTTGTATCGATTGTAGGACAAAATTTCTCGATTTTAAAGTTGGTTGATAGTGCATTTTAACCGTACAAATGATAAAAGACAATGAATCAATTTTCTCGATATGTTGGAATACTTGAAGAAAGTACGTAGGAAAGTTTCCTGTGTGATATTGAGGTACAAAAATGTTATATCATTTGATAGAGTTCAGGGCATAGAGCACATTTGGTTCCACAATATATGAACTCGTTATAAAGTGGGCTCTATCGACAAGACTCATATCGATATAATTATAAGGCATTTTCGAATATATTTGTGACATTGTTTCAATTGAAAATCCTTATATATGAGAACGATTGGTGAGAATTAATAAAAGATAAACTAATAGGATTCAACTTTCGGAATCTGCATCTGAGTCGAAAACTATATTATTTCAGTATTATCTTCGAATATGGTTATTCGAGAAAAACTGAAACTTTCTCAAAGGTACGCGATGTACATCAGAATAGCATTCAGACGGTCTAATCATTTGAAAAAAATATGGGAGTTTATCTTTCTTGAATGTAGCATTGGCATCGCATTATTTGATTGCATGAAAGTTCTATAAAATATGCACAACTACTAAATAATTAAAAAGTGATGGTTTAAATCGAATAATAACCGTTGTACCATAGTGGTAGAAATTTTTGGAACTTTTGCTATAGAAAATGCTTGCCGAAAAAATAATCAAATAGCCCTTACACGATTAGTCTCACATTCAACGTTTTTGTTGAAACATTCTGAAAAGGAATTGGTCAGTGGTATTGTGATATGTTTAAATATTAATTCAAGTAATCTGGTACAGAATTCAACATTGAATTTGAAGTAAATCAGTAGAATTATTTGTCTCCGTGCTAATAAATTAGTTTCTATTGTATAGAAAAGTATTCATTTTTGTAGTCTTCGCAGAATGCTTTGAATTTTTATAATCGATTAAAAGATCATATGAGCTGTTAGTTTCACGTAGTTATGACAAAGTACACTGAGAATGGTAGATTACGTCAAGAAAAATTAACCACAAAATAGTCCGACTCCGAAATTATGTCTGATCAGATTTCTATTATAAAAATTGTAAATTCGATCTTAAATTCTGATCGCGGATGAAACTTGTCCAAATGCACATTTCATCTTGAACTCCTTTCCATTAGCAGACTTGTACGTTTATCAAGATGATAACTTGTAATAAAATGGAGTTTAAATATCGAGTTTTTTAGACCTTTTCATGTTGTTTAAGATCGTAGAAGAGAAACCACAATGAAAGTGTGGAATAGGTTTATCTAGAATTTTACGTTAATTAATATATGTTTGGCAAGTTTCGAAATTTAATTGATATAAGAAAAGGTCTAGAATCTTGAGAATGGTTTAAGATAAATTCTTAATCACTTGTAAGATAGTAAGGAATTCTTAGAAGAGCATAATCTAAAAAATCATAGAGATCTTGATTGAGAGAAATCGCGGTTATTCAACATACAATAAGTTTGTAAAATCACATATATAAATACCTATATGGATCTGTTGAATAGAATATTTTGTTTGAATTTCCGAATCGTAATTGATCAGGTTGAAGCGCAAAAAACCATTGTCGTTCAATCCAAAATGGAGATGCAAATCGATTAATTGGATTATCTAATACTAACTGATTATTAGGAACAGCATTATTGTTTGTCCAATTTTCGTGCCGAATATCAAATATACGTAAATGTGGCAGATTATTTAATATCAGTCGTTTCCATTTATCACTATCCGTATATGTAGCATCTCTAGTATGTTTAATCGAAATACGTAAAACTTGAGTTTTAGCAAACAAGTCAATAATCAGTTGTTGAAATTCATCAAAATTAATGTCACTTAGTCCGAGAGAAACATGTGTTAAATACTTTAATGTAGGTAGACCTGACTTTGTCTGGTGCATCAAAAAGCTTCGGCCTAGTCCAATGGAAAATCGAAGAAGTTTAGGGACATATGATAACAAGCTATTCAGCCCGTTGACGTGTATGCAATTATCGATGATCAGATACTCGATTGGACTATATTCATTAGTGGCAAATGGGAGTGGATTGTCAAAACCTGTATATCTTTCGAAAGATAATTTGCAATATTTTAATGTACGTAGACGAAATATTTGTTGATAGGTAGCATTTACATTTTTCATTTCATCTATAGAACTAATAGTCAATGAAGATAGAAGCGGAGAGGAGACTAATTGACAAAGAAGTATTTCCATATATGCTGATTCTATATTATAGAGAACAAGTTTTTTAAGTTGAAGGAATTCCGATAATATTTGAATAGGTGACGACGACAGACCATAGATGAATAGATTTGATAAATGTAGTGAACTAATTTTATCATTTTTATTCATGATAATGTCTTTAAAATATCGCTGATATGTTGATTTAGATATTGAGGAAATATTGATTTTAATAGGAAGAGTTGAACACATAAGAACATCATAAAATCGTATATTAATATTGTGAAAAGCTTCGTAGGCATGAAAATAATCCAGATATTCAAATATTTCGTACACAAGTTCATTTGAAAGATCTTCAAAACATGTGATAGTTTCTCGTGATAAACTATGAATGAATAAATTTAATTTATAGAATACATACATCGGTGACTCACCAATCGTAACTTTGAGTTCGAATCTTTTTTGTTTCTCTATCATCAACATTGTGAAAAATATTATTTAGTTGACGCTTCATTTGTTGCATGTAAGAATTGTTTTTTTGAATATGTATCTTCAATGGAAATTCAGTATTATCGGTTGACTTTTTAGTCACATACGGTATTGTATCGGATTAATAAACTTTCCTATTTTTTCGCAATATAGTTTACCCTTGAAGTTATTTCTGACTAACAAAAAGAAAAGGAAAGTGTAGAAATGAGTAACAGAACGGAAGAAAAATAAAGTTGCATTTTACTTTTGATGAATAATAAAGGTCAGAAAATAAATGTTGGAAATTTCTTTTGATATGCAAAACATACAACAATCACTTTCTTGAAAAAGAAACATTGACTACCGGATAGAGCAATCTTGCGTATAGAAATTTTCTTTGACATAAATCATTTCGAGAATAAGAAAACTTAACGATACGAAATTAATGAAAGCATTGAATTATGCTTCATAAAATTTCAGTTACAAGAACTAAAGTCAATAGCTTGAATTTACGATGAGAAACAGTCTATAGTTGACACGTCATATGACGTTTCGGGATAAATATTTCTTTATCAATTTCATATAGAAAAGACTAAAGACATGAACAAAGAGGGAAAACTGTGTAGTCAAACAATCTCAGTGAGATAAAGACGTCGATGAAAAATAGAAGCAGGAAAGTCTGAAATTCAGTTCCTTTTAGTAATCACATAGTTAGTACACCCTGTAATTATGAATTCAATTAGACATGATAAATAGGGTGATCCTAGATTTTGAAATATTCAGATGAAATAATTCTACAATTCCATATTAATTAAGCAATGCTCACAGATAGGAATAAAGAATATTGTTTCGTCGATTTTCGTAGATACCAATATCCGTACAAACGAATGAATAAATCGTCACATTTTTGCACGTCTATTTTAGTCAATGTCAGCAACAATTAATTCTCAAATAAAAATAAATATTCTCTTCAGATTCCATTTATGTATTGTAACAATGACAAGCAGTTTGCTTGTTCTAAATGGTCGCTAATGTCTAAAAACAAAGATGACTTGTGAGTCATATGATTTTTTCTCCCATTCACATGGCTTTATGTAACCATAAAGGAAAAATATCTACCTTCAAGGTTAAAGAAATCATTTGCTTTTTGTCTCGGTAGTAACGTATATAAAAATCTTCATGACAAGTTTCTTCCTTTATTTTACTCGTAATCGTCATATAAAGCACTTTTTACCTTTGAAAGAATGCTGCAGCACAATGGGGAAAAGCCGATCATAGAGCCATGAGGATCCTTAACCCTTTTTGAAAATTCAAACTGATACTTGGGACTACTTGGAATCTTTATTATCATGCATCAGAATTCATCAGGGTCAATGAGGATCCATGAGAACCCATCAGGATGTGCTCTTCCCATCTTGGGTATTAGCCACTTATAGGGCTGCAGGTTAGAAGATTTTGGCAACCTGGGCCTGCCCTGCCCTGTAGTTTTTTATAATTAAGAAAAATTCGAGCTTTCACATGATTATATTATGAGATTTCATTCAATTTGTTTCAATTACAAAACAAAAAGCACAAAATCATTCATTTCGAAAATTTCTTATCATTAAAGTATCATCAACAATATCGGGATTTAAAAATTGTCTTCTTTTCTCAAATATTCGACCTGATGAGCTAAAAACACGTTCTGGTATAGCCGAACTTGCAGGAATTTCGAATATAAATTATTCATAATGATCGTCTCAAAAATGTATGCTAGAGCATGTTATTGATAGTGCAACATGTCTTTATTCTTTCTGACGATAAAATAATTATAATGATGGGAAAAAGAATAAAAATAATATAGCATAAAATCAGAAAAGTAATATATATACAATAGAATTAATTGTAGATGTTCATAAACACAAAAAACATGCTACTAAAGCACATATCTATTATTTCTATTGAATGCAATTGCGACCAATCTAAATTAATTTTTTATTCACTATCAGATTTAGCCTTTTCTTAACAAATAATTCTGGATAGAAGTTGACTACATCTATTACATAATATTAGTTGCAGGTCACAGGTTACGCTACTGGCACCCTGTAACCTGCCCTGCCTTGGCAGGGCAAGGCAGGGCAGGGCAGGTTATCTACAACCTGCACGGCTCTAAAGCCACTTTTCAATATTTTAATGATTCGCTACAATGTTACGGATTTGTTAATAGACAAAAGACACTGATAAAGATTAAGTACGCTGATCGAAAATCAATAAAAATTTAACTTGATCTTTTATCATTTGCTTGAATGATACCGAACGCTGTCTTAATGTTGAACTCAGCAGCAGCTAAAGAATTTCTTATTTCTAAAAGTCTCAATTGCTTTTTAATACAGATCTGTATCTCTCTATATACCTGAACGACCGATTAAATTTCGTTTCATGGTGTTCATGCGGAATGATGGGCTGTGGTCGACTTCGGCGCGCTGAAAACAAAAATATATCACCAGTAAATCTGAAAATATGACATTTTCTTGCAATCTCATTTTGCAACTATGAGTAAAATAGAATTCAAAAAGAAATAAGGTTGTCTAACTATTTGGTAAATGGTTTTACAAAGACTCACATATATGTTTAGAATAGAAAATGGGATGGCAAAGTATCATATGTTTTTCTCATATTATGTGTAATAGAAAGATGTACGAGATTTGATATCCAAGAGTAATTCGTACTCAAGGATTTAACAGAGTAAGTTTTCAATTTTGATTCTCTTCTATAGAATTTGAACAATTAGATCTTAAGATCTAGTAGCAAATGTTGTATTTTTGTCCTTGGAATAGAACAATGAATCCTGAACGAATCATAAAGTGTTAACCTGAGGTGTTTACCTACAATCAGACAAGATAAGCTCTGCAAGTTTTAACTAGACATCTTGATCTGCTTAAAAAATAGATCTTTGAATACCTTGAACAAACGGACAGATAGTACAGATTATTAGTTTTGAAATTGAACGTGAACAAAAATTACTTGTACCACTGCCATTTAATATTCCAATTCTCGAAGATATATTATCCGACATCATTAACCGATGCAATAGAAAAGAGCTTTCACCATCTTCGAGATCGTGCCGGTGGAACTTATATCCATTGGTTTGTGCAAGTGCTCACTTTTACTTTTATCTATTGTATTATGCTTTGCTCTTTATTTCTTCAGACCACTACTTCAATTAGTTGATGCACTTATAAAATAACTCTTATATCATTATACGAATATATACGTTTTTTTGACTAGGAGTCAACGATATTCGGTTATTATTCTGTTTAATTGATCCAATATCATTAGAATATGAAAACGAGCAAACGTTTAATCAAAGTCTACTTCAAATAACCTTAGAAGAATGAGTTAAACTTCATTTATGTTATGTTTTACAAGATGTACTTGATTATCAATTACAATACCGTATTGAAAGTATTACTGCATTTTTCTAAAAGTTTGTTAAAAAATTACAATCAGTTTTCGTTATTGGGTAGAAAACAAGAATCGATGCATTCTAGAATAAAAAAATGATCGTATTAAGTTTTAAAAGAAGCAATTTTACTGCCAGCATTAATGGTGAAGAAAATTCGAGAATTTCGTTGTTCACCAAAAGATTATCTAATATTCAAAAAAGACTTTGTTGTCTTTTTGACGAAAGTTAATAATTCTATTAGTGAATTATAAAGAAGACTTAAGTGAAAGAACTATTTTCAATGAAGAAATAAAGGAAGAAATTAAAGATATGTTAAAAGATTTCCATTCAAATTTACTCATTGTTCTACGAATTGTGGGGGTGAGAAAAACACTTATTATTAGACACAGTGAAAATGCATAGGAATCAAAGTTTAAACTTTTCACACATCTCAGCCGGTAGATTTTTTAGGACTTAATCCGATTACAGTTTACAAATGCAATCTATTGTGTTCAAAATTTTCAAATACAAACTAAGTTGATGTTCTATTCAAGATCCTTCGGTCCATGTATAACCAATCACACAAAAATTGTAGAAAATTATACCCCCACAGACCGTGATAGAGACACAACATATCCCGATAGATATAAAAATGAATAGTTTCAGAAAATTCGAAACAATATTCAATTGTATTCTTATGTTAAATAGATAAATCTCGTTGATTATGCCCAGTCGAATTTGAATAAAATGAATAAAAAATGAACGAATTTTATTGTTTGTACGTTTACTTGAAATTCTTATGCGACATACCATGAAAAATAAGGTCAAAGAAAATACGATTTTGAAAAACCCAGTAGTACATTAATCAGGAAGTAAGTCATAGATAATGAATATATGAAGCAATGAATGGAATTTTCTTTTTCTTTCTAGAAAAACTTCGTAAAGTCATTGAAGAAACCGTTATCAGATGGTGATTCAAATGTAATAAGACACATGCTTGAATTAATTTACAATCAATATGATGGACGACCTGAAATGTACATGGCAGAAGTTTGCAACTATCAGCATTGGTGATGTGACAAAGTTCGAATGCACAACAAAAAAAATGTCGATGTAATCGAACGAAACGTTTGAAAATAATTTCAAATAGTACTAATCGTTGCTGAGAGTTCTTAGGTTAACTCGATTCGTAGAGTCCGATATTGAGGAAGAGATAGTTTGGATTGCGATCTCCCTAAAATTTGTATCAAAGATAGAGCTACAGGCAGAACGTCGATTCTGAATTTTTCAAATTTTTTCCTCATTGAAATTCTGGAAGATTCAATATATTTTGAAAAATCAATTTCAAGAAGAAAATCACTTGAACGATTGCTCGTAGCATGTATAGTAAAATAACTAGACATCGCAGAAGAATGCTCTCACCTAAATAAAACACTTTGCTGATCGTCGGATCTCTCTTCGATTTTTGTGATCGAAGAAAGTCTGTTTTCTTCAATTAGGTTAGATCAGTGCATATTCATAAGATTTTTCAACTCGTTTCTGATTTCAATAGTTGAATTTATCTTCATTAAGTTATTCATTGGTGTTAGAATGAAACGTTCCTGGCGATTAAAAACTATACTTCAACGGTCTTAACTTAATGGATTTCATTTCTGATTGATAATAGTACAGTTATGTATGTCTTCGGCAAACGATTGAATCCTTTTTTCGTCTGAAAACGTAATCAAAGAACAGATCTTTATGATAACGATTTACCACTCCAAAATGTGAGATTTCGAACTGTCATATTTTACGTATACGCCCATAAACTGTAGGTTAAGGTGAAGATTCATTGAGTGAATGATATTGTTATTGATTTTTCACGAAAGCTTACAACATTTCTTTTCGATTCTTTTTAACCTAAAATAAACTTGATGTTCTATTCGATTATATTTCATAACTGCTGTCTCGATCAGAACGCCGAAAACACGATTGAACAGAAAAAGATTATCTTTTTCTGTTTATTTTTTACATTTATAAGGTTTCTCGATGTCTCGAACGAACATATCTTATCAATGAGAAATCCGTTGCCGATATAAGATTATTATTACATATAATTAAGTATAATTCATGCACTTTTAACTGCTCAAATCGATTTAGACAAAGAAGCAATCATGGCTTCATGTTTAAAGTAAATACTAATCGATTAAGTAAAAATGTACGTACATGTATTATTCGGGTTCATCTAATTATCTGGCGATATAATGGATAATTGTGTTTAATCAACATTTCAAGTCTTCACTCTGTGTACATGAAAAGGTTCACTAATCTTTTTGTTCGGTTTTTTAGGAAGATAAAGTTGAATTTGTAACAACATGTTGTAAATTTCTATCCTATTTTTGTCTTAAATCACATTTAAATCAACGGACTATGTTCAAACATTTAAATTATCTATTAGGGAATAGTTCAATGTTACTTTTTATGAAAAAAAATAATAAATGTAAAAATACATCATTTGATTTTGTGTTCCAATTCTCAGCTCGTTCATCACTTCGAGGTTCAGCATCGTTTGATTCCTATTTTTCACGCTGTGGTACAACAAGAAATGAAGAATTATTTCTTCGAGATTATATCATGATTTTGGCTGGAATCTAGTCGATAGTGAATGGTATATTGTTTTGTTTTGTTTCTCAAAATGACGATATGTTTTTGATTTATTAGATTTCTTGATTTTCTTAAATTTTGTGTTTGAGTTAATGGTAAATGAAAACATAGTTGCTCATTCTATTACGATTTAAATTCTATACTTGGCATTATTTCAGGTGATACTGTAGAGGAAAATGCCGATCTAGTCATACGATTACTAATTCGTCGATTTAGAAATGAATCATCTGTTAATTATTTTTTCCTAGATGTGCAAGAAATAAAAATAAAATGCCTACCGACATTTGTATTTATTTTTTCGATTCCATGAAAGACTTTAATCGAATATCGAAGTCATTCAGTTTCATCGTTGTTCATCAACGAGAAAATGAGATGTGACTATTGAGAAGGGCATTGGTCGTGTCAATTCTTACTGTATATGGATAAAATATACTAATCGAAGTATTTGAAGTAGTGTGTATGTCAACTACATCAAGCATTCACACTAATATACTTTTTGGCCTTTGTTACCTCCTCACGAGAAGGATTCCAGGAATTAGATCTCATAAGATTGTATAATAATTAGTGCTTAACTAATTAAATACAATTCAACTTTCAAATGCACAGAATTTCGTTGGTTGCCGAGAAGGATCTGGTCATAGATATGAGCGATCGATGTCAGGTTCATTAATCTTCATTGATCGTCAAATAGACAGTTACGAACGATCCCAGCAAAAACTGCATGTCGGTTTCAACTTAATAAATAATTAATGCTTTTCGAAGTATCAAATAGTCAAGTATCTCTAATTTCATTAGAGATTAAGCAACCAGTAAACTACGGAAAGAGAAAATTTAACGATAAATTTTTTTTGCGTCTGAATTCCTCATAATGCGGAATCCAAAAATGAGCTGTAATCCATTCTTGTTGAGTATAAGACGTGTACCAATATTATCAGAATTTTACTTCGTTTTTATTATCATAAGTAGCATTATAATTTTAGTGATGCCTGCAAGTTCGTTTACCATATGCCGATGATGAAGAATATATTGAACTGGGCGCAGCTGAACTATCATTTTATGCTATTTTAGTCGAATTATTTGGTCGATGTGCACCATCTGAGGATACGCTTAAAATGGGAAAACCGAATGCTGCTCGAGCAAAAACAATTCTAAAAAGTCTTGTTTCAATGCATGATCTTTAAAGTGTTCTTGATCTTAAGTTTCTTTTATCAAGTAAATTTAAAAAACCGTTCACTTTATTTTGAAAAAGAAAGAAATTCATAATGATATTCTTTTTTCTCATTGAAGATGAAAATCTTTCTCATAAAATGTCGATTGTATCATTTCTTGAACGTGTCTATGATATTCCTGATCCAGGTACATTATTTCGTCTTATCGAGGAAGCATTTCATCCCGATATTCGTGGTACTACTATTCTCGACTTGGTAAATTCTAAATTTATGTCTATATTTGTATGAATAATGAAATGTTCTCTTCATAGGCATCCGGATCGGATAATGATATGGCATTGGCATTGAATCATTACCTATGTATGAATGTTATACCATTGATGACATCGCATGCACATTATTTTGATGATTGTGATCATCGTTCATCTCTACTCGAATCTATCTTACATACAATGTATCGTTTATCGAAATGTCGTTCATTAACTAAAAATCAACTAGATACTATTTGTGAATTTTTACTTGCATTTACAAGGTAAGATTTTGAGTAAAGAAAAATCAAATAAAGATTGCTTCTCATCGATCTAGCCAATTAAAACCATCTATGATGACACCATTGTTGAAAAAACTCATTCACGATGTACCTGCATTAACAGATCAAACTATTGTACCATTGACAGTATGTTTAATACGATGAAAATATGAAATATATTATTTTCTTTTACAACGAGAGCGTATCTTATTTTTCATTAGATGCTCACTCAACGGTATGAACAATATGGTCGATACTACACATTTTCTGCTACTGAAGAAAAAAAACGTTTAACTATGATGTTATTTCCAAAGATCTTTGATGCACTCGCGTCTCGAGTACGTATGAACTTGGAATGCAAAGGAAAATTTCGGATTTTCAACCATATTTGACCATGACAGTGATTTTACAACATGTTTCTTGATCAGAGTAGTCATTGAGCTGAATCTAACTCGATGTATTTATATCTTTTGATTCACGAGGAGTTTTGTTTCTCTTAATTTGATAACAATGACAATCATACATAGATCAAGATATGTTGATCATATAAGAATTCGATTCTAATACAATAGCCACTTCGCAACCGAATACGGAAATGGAACTAGATACAAGTAAAACTGAATCGTAAATCAACGAGTTCTAGACATTCTGAATTCTAATCAAACTGCTTGTTTAATTCTGTATGAAGAATTTTATAGTGAATTATATACACAGGCAAAATCTTATGAAAAATTTTGATAAGTCTCAGAATCTAAGAAAACCAAGGATATTTTTAGTATTGTTTCTTGATATCTTTCTAAGAGAAAAAAATCACAGTAGACCTTGTTTGCACTTAGGAAATGGCTGTTTTCTAATGAAAATTTTCAATGAATACTTTAAGCCTCATGACATAAGAAATAAACACCTAGTCAAGCTTTAAGACGACAAAGAACGTTTTTGAAATTGTATTCTAGTGTTCGTAATATCATTTAGAAAGACATAACTATACGTGAGAAATTCTACTTAGATATTTTAATAAAACATTTTCCGTACAGCAACGTTGAACATAGAAAGAATCTAATATAAGAATACTTTCATTTTTGGAGCTAAAACACTACATCAATCGAAGGAAGAAAACAAATGTTAATGTTCGATACGAAGTCAATAGATACTAGACGTTTCCGTTTCGTTTCAATATACGTTATAATGTCTACGAAGAAAAGACATCGTCAACTATTCAACCTATGGTATTGCTTCAATGATATAAAAAACACAATAAGATTAATTTTAATTTAATTCCAGGCCTACGATCCTGAATTATTCAGCAAACCATTACCATGTTTAACGAGTATAGAATGCAGTATTAATTTAAGGGATAAAAAATCATTAATCATGTTCTCGTATCAATAGCTATTGGTAGTGCACTACTATCCAATTATGCGTATTCAATAACTCAACAAGATCATGTAAATGAGGAACGTGAAAAAGTTGAGATGTCTGGTTGTTATGAACCTAATCCAGCTGATACGTTAAGATTTGTTTGAAAAAGAAAATATTCTTGAAAAATGAAAGCTTATTGAATAAATATATTATTCACGTGTTGTATTAACTCCCGCATTGGAATATTTTGTTAAAACTTATGCTGCAAGTGTTCATGATCAATGGTCATATGCTAAGGCAAAACGAAAATGAATAAATCCTTTGGTTCGTTTTTCTCTTGATGAACTTTCATTTCGATCATTTAGATTGTACAAGGTTTGACATACTGTGAACAAATTAATGACAAATATCGTCAACATCCTAATTGGAAACCATACAAACTTCTTGATAGAACAGTTAATCAAGATTTTTTTAAACCGAATTCTTGTAGTTTCTATTTTTTTTGTCATCATTTAGGATGCCGCTAAAGTTGAAGATCCTATTTGTGAAGCATTGAAATCTATTGAAAAACTACAATTCCATTTAGAAAAAACTTATACAGGCATATCACGTATTGCTACTAAACTGTTATAACGAAAAATACAAAAAGTATAATATGAATTTGATTTTACTTATGGATTGCATTAATAATATTGTTTTTATTTTCTCTCAAGGATAAAAATGGACCCGACTATCTTCCAAAAGCCATAGATTTTAATAGTGTAACGATGAATCGAGAAATGCAGGTAAGGAAGAACAAATAAAATGTAGACAAGAATTTCGCGAAAGTTTCCTATTGAAAATATTACACTGATAGATCATTTCCAAATGAGAATAATTTTTGGACTAAAAATAATATCCGAAGTATCAAAGTTAAATTCAAATTTTCTCTTTTAAGTTTATGCCATTCAAATAGAATAGCGGTTACCGTAATCCCAGTGTGATTGAAATATAAAATACGATGTTGCTGTCGTAGATAATCTCCTGAAAATTGGTCGTTATCATTGTTTATTTTAAATTACCAAATTCAACGAGAAAATAATATATATTATCGTATGTCTAAAGATTATATTGTAGAAATTCTTAAACTTTTCAAAAAAAAGACGTAAGAAATATTAGATTTCCGCCAACATATTACGTTGATGCAATTCAATATCGTGGCAAATCTCCATAGACCCAAAATGGAGTAAAATTTAGAAATCTCTGTAAATGTCGCAGTGTTGTATTAAGCTCTTTAATGAAAATAAGATCTAAAATGAGTGTTACAACAGATAGGGCTGAGAATTTTTCACGTCTCTCTTGCCACTACAGACCCCAACAGATGGTTTAGTGTTAAGTGCCAGAAAATAATCTCTCCAGTATAAAATCTAGAAGCTAGTAGAGTATTTTATAGATAAGTAATTATTTTTTCGGTATCATTTCGTTGATCATAAGTTATGATAAACATTGAAGATATTCTTTAAAATTAATTTCTACATATTCAGAAAATGTGTAGTGTACAATTTGTAGTCCAATTTGAAAAGATTGTTATGATTTTCATATCGATACTTTTATTTCGTGTTCAGACGAGTTCTGTCTTAATTTCTATTATCGATATCATCAGGATACAGGGTGATGATTTTTATCGAAACTTTGAAGAAATCTATATCGTAGGAGTAGAAATTGAATGGTGGTGATAGATTCCATAGATATTCGTGAGTCCATCTCTACTGAGATTTTTGTGTAGTGAAAACTTAACTGAACGAAAAACTAACAGTGTAGCATCTCGCGTCCGGTCAACGATTTTCACTCGAGAAAAACAAAGTCCCTTAACAATCGACAGAGTGTGTTGTCAAGTAAAAATTCAAAATTAAAATTTAGCATTAATACATTTTAAAACATTTATTTAGAAACGTTCGTGAAGCAGAAAGAACAAAAATGCAGCATTATCTTCACGTGCTTCATCAATGTCATCATTAATAAATGAAAAATATTTTGCATATAGTTTACTAGAAAAATGACTTGAATATGTTGAACGTGCATCAATAAGAATGCATAATTATCAAGAAAGTTCGAGATTTCCCTTACATGAAACACAGCGTTTCGCAACAAAAGATGTGAAATTTTTCGGAAAATTAAATAACCAAAAAGTTATTGAAAAATCTTTCAAAGCACACAGAAATGATTTCATTGTACCACCATCATCCAAAGCTGGTATCGGTTATGCGTCAGTTAAAGAAAAAGAAATGAGTTGTAGTCTACTATGTAAATTGGCCGCTTAGCTACGACAAAAATTTAATTCATTTGGCAATGATGTTAGTATAACTGTTCGTTGTTTAAAAGTTCTTGTTCGTGCTATTGATGTTAGGTATGTCTTTAAAGCTAAATTTTAAAAAAATCAAATACTATAGAATCAATTAGAAGCGTTCATTCGAATAATAACAAGAATTGTTAAATTTTAGCTCAGTAATGAAAAATAGTCAAGAAATGGTACGTGCATCATTATTGCCATTGTTTAATAATATTGCCAAAGATCTTAATCAAACAGTACAAAATCTTGAACGAAAACGTTATAGTAATATTAAAGGAACATTACAACGTGGAACAACTAGTTTAGCATATATACATATTGTTCTTTTAGCGGTACTTTCATCATTATTGGACCATTTGGGAAAGAATAACAATGGTGTTGATGTTTTCGGTAGGAAATCTATCAAATAATTATATAATTAGGGGTTTTCCAGACAAAAAGAAATTAAGGAGCTAGATCCAGGAATATAACATTTCTCCTAAGAATATGTTGCGTAGCCTGCTGTAGCTATACGGCTATATGAATCATCACGACTGAGTATCCTGCCATCAGGAATAGCGTGGTGGAAACGACTTTACATAAATCAAAACTGTTCGTCTAGATCAGCAATGTCACGTAAAATCAAGGATCTACTGATGCAAAATATGCCTACATACCATCGAGTCTCATCTATTTTCAAATAGTGCTGAGAACTGCGTAATATTGACCCACATGGATTGCTTTTATGTCTGGTTTATTCTTGAGAGTAATCAGTTTGTACAATTTATTAAGCATATCAGTATTTTCTCTTCTATAAATCAAATGTGTAAAAATCAAAAAAGTTGTAGACGTACTACAGTCCAATAATAATTTAGATGATGACTATGATATATTAAGTCAATAATTACTGTACTGCCGCCAACTACTCAGAGATCACAACAACAAATAACATGGTTTATATTTGTAATGAAGAAAACCCATACACCACACTTCAATTTCATATTAGAGATGCCAAGAATTAACTATATGTTTGATGAAGAGCAATGCTAAATCTAGTATTCAGATTTTCGATAGTTTGCTTTAATGCGTATCACAACTTAAACACATTCTACGTAAAATATAGGAGTTGATTCAAAGGTGAAAAGTTGAATTTCGGATTCCTGGAATTTCCCGTGATCTTCCTTTTTCCTTCTTGTTCATAACAGGGAAAGTAGAAATATCAAACAGATAATTTAGAAAACATTTGTTTTTGTCTTATAGAGAAAGAAATTCAATTGGCGGGTTATAAAATTCTCAATGCTTCGTGGATCATTGGAACGAAAGGAACACAATATGTTGATCGGTAATTATTAATCTATGATTCATGAAAATACAGGATGTTGGATCGTTGTTTTGTTTTTCTTAGTGAATGGATCATAGAAGAATTGAATCGTCATCGTCCATTACTTGGTGATTGTCTCAGTTCATTTGCATTGTTTTTCTGTTGCATTTTTTGAACCGGAATTTAATAGAAACAATAAAAATGCATCGAATGTTTCGCAATTGTCACTAGAAGCTCACGGTAAAAAACAATTCAGTTTTATCTTTTCAAACTAGAGCAGAAAGGGAATAACTACACATGTAATTTTTATCCTAAATATTAGATGTGATGACAAATATTGCAAGAAATATTCCTATTCTAACGAAATTAATCACAGATATTGAAGATGCTCCGTATCTTGTTGAAGTTATTCTTCCATGTCTTTGTTCATAGCCGTCCAAATGGTGGTAGATGGGACCAGAAAAAATGAAACAATCAACTGAATATGTAAACTTCGTTATCTTTCTCATTGTTTTTTAAAATCATAGTGTTCTTACACCAAAAATAACAAATTTTACATCGAATCATATGAATTCTGTATTGGGCAGTGTTTTGAAATTAATCAATAATAATATTGATGCTGTCGAAGCTCCATGGATGAAGTGTATTGGAAGTAAAATATCATTCGCTAAATCTTTCACTAATGTTTTTACTGTTGTCTTTAGTCAGTGTTAACTAAGCAGGGTGATTGTCTTTGTTTTTGAATAATACTTACAAGTTCGTTGAAGTTTGTATATGAAGATTGACGTGCTATCGTTTTAGCACTTTTCTAAACGTAGTACACTCGTTGAAAATAAAAGAAGTGGTTTAGTTTCCTTGTAAATACGAATATCTCCAAGAATTCGCTGCTATGAACAAAAAAGCGTCCGTTGATTTCAGCCGTGACGGGACATATCGAGTAGGGATATCATCTACCATCGACTTGATCGATCGTATCATACGTATATATTCATCTGTTATTTCATTTAAAGTGTATACTCAAACAATTATTTTTAATTCTTCAACAAATCTTGTGGAACCATGTTTTCTACCGGTATCACAACGTATAAAATTAAAATCTGATGATGTATATGCTCAAGAAATAACATTGAAAAACGTAACTCGTTTGGAATCATTTGAACGTGAAGATCTTGAAACAACTCTAATGAAGGTTAATATCGATCCATAGATAACTATGTAAAATCAATTTGTGAATTTCCTTTTTATATAAGGATTATGAAATTCTCGTTCGTGATACGTATGCATTCGGACCACTATTAATTAAATATGTCGATATTCATAGATCGTATTGGCTTAAAAATAGTGATATCCATGCTGTAGAATTATATGTTAATATGGCTGAAGTATTTTCTGTTTGGTGTAAATCAAAGGTAAATTTTCGGTCGTAGAAACTGTGAACTAGTGGTTAAAAAGCTTCTCTCAAATTATCAAATTTATAACACGTGTATTGAACAGAGTTTTTCAGCAACGAGTGAATAGTTTGCATTGAGCAATTAAATTAAGTGCTTGCGTAAGAAGGATTATTGTCGAATTTTGAAAAATCTCAACTAGATTTATATCGACAGGTAATCTATCATAGTCTAAATACGTTTATTTGGAGTTGAATAAATGCCCTTAGATTGGTCCATTCTGTGATCGAAAGTGAAATCTATTGCAAATAATTAAAAACCACTCAAACACTCGAAACACGAATTGAAATAATTCGACCCATTAATCTTAAGACTATCTGATAACCATCAAATGACGATTTATTTTTATATGTAATTCGAATATCTTTAGTATTTCAAACGTCAAGAAGTTAATTTTGTAACAACAAATGAAATTGACAATACAAGTATGCTAATGCCAAATGGAACAAATCAAACAAAAAATGGAAATGTAATAAAGCCTGTAAATGATATGAGTGCAGCACAGAAAAAGAAGAAACATGGACACGATCAAGAAAAATTTACATCATTAAATGTTGCGTGTATGAAACGTTGATTACCTATTTGAATGAACACATTCGGTGGACGCGAACAAGAACTCCCAGGACGAGGAATCCGTAACTAGGATCCTGTCAGATCCCATAGGATTCCCCGAACAATCCGACA
>OENT01002532.1:0-20900 GCA_900239685.1 Rotaria macrura
CTAATCAAATCGAATTTCAGAATAAAATACTTCCATTAATATCAAAAGACAACCCTCTGTCGATAGTATTTTTGACGAGAAAATCTTGACGATGAAGTCCATACCTTCCTACCCAGTGAAAAATGTTCGCTGATTTTAGTAGAATTATTCTGAAACAAAAGCAAAATCGAAATCGATTGATAATTTTGATTATCGTATATCATGACGTAACGATTAGTTAATATTGTTACTTATTCTGTGTAGAATTTTCGGATGAAAATTGAATAGTTTTTCCGGGAAATGAAGATTTTAATCGATTGATAACAAGTAACGATAGTCTCTTGAATTCATATCACCCTTGACTGAATAACATAGATGCATTTCACGTAGATACCGTTATACATATGACCGTTCTCACAATTGAGTACATGAAAAGGGGCTCGAACTTCCCCCGAATAGTAAATATAAGAAGTAGTTTTCTTGAATTATTTGAATTGTACGCATCTTCCAACTACGATTTATGCAGAAAGAAAATCGTCAGTATCCACGCCAATTTCGATTAGTAAACTCTTCTTCCCCAATAGTTAGTACGTTACTATGAGACGTTTGCGTTTTCTGAACGCATTGTTACGAGCAAACTATTGAACAACACTTAATTTTAACAGTGAAAAATCTCTTATTTGATGTGTCAAGTTTCTCACTAATGGTAGCTCTTACCGAAACAATGATAACGGATTCAGATTTCCTTTCTCAAAGCGCTGAAAATATTGTGATTGAAAGACGGAAAAATGTACAAATAAGGCAGCATTTGATGTATTTCGATGACCCTCGGACGTGCACCTTAACGCATTTTATTTCGCGTGATGGTCCATAGATTTTAGTGAATAATTCATAAGTTTTTCGATTTGATAATCTAAGTCACGAGTATTATTGATTCATCCTACATGGTATGATCTCTGAAGATGTTCGCTGGAGAAGGAGTTTAGTATCTGATTTCTGTACACTTCAATCTTATCATTTCTTAGTAATAAGACAGTTACACCGATTACTCCAAACCAGAAATTCTTCAGTCCAACTCTGTATAACGCATAAGACTGTTCAGGCAACATTCAGTTACCGTATTATTGAAGTTGAATGGATTAAAGGCAGAATCAAATAAGTGTTTCGCTAGGAATATTTATTTATGTTCAAAATCTTTGTAGCTTAATAATCATCAAATATTCAAGCATGAGACTAGCTCAAGAATTTTCGATACAATAATATTGTTTCAAAATTATGGATGATTTCAAGTTTCGAAAAATTGACGAAAAATGAATGAGCCATCATAAGCTAGATATAAAAACCAAAAACCCAATTTGCATTGAAGTAAACATAACTAAAAAAGAGCACAAATGAATATAAAAACCGAATATTCAAATGTCTAAAACATCCTTCTGAGATATTTTGAACACGCATCATGGGGAATTTTCTCAAACATTCAAGTGTCTTAGAACTGGGAAAATGTTGAAAAAAATCAACAAAACTTGAAAACTGACTTGGGTTATGCAGTATCTTTTTTCGACACTCGGCACGCTAGGAAACCTATACGTTTTTCAATGAAAGACTTCGGAAGCCGGAAAGGTATTCTACCGTACCCAATCGAATACCAACTCTGTTTTTCTGGTAAGATCAGTTTCCTACACTAACGTAACGGTTTTTGAATAAAGGGTTTGGTTTCCGACATCAAGAAACAAGTACTCCAAAATAACGCAAAAGCATCGGATTTAGTATTGAAAGAAACCCCAGGCGTCCCAAGGCCTTGAAAACCCTCTCGCCGACGTTTCTTGGATTCTGAGAGGGTTTAGGAAACAGTTTCGGCTCTCAAAGAAACGAATCGATTTTCAAGAGTAGGAAAATCATTTAATAGAAAGCACTCGTTTTCAGGTAGGAAGGGGCGGTGGGAACTGTGGCATTTACTGAACCCTACTTGGGATCTATAGTGAGCGGGTCAAACCAACCTAACCAATAAAAGACTCGTTTGAAAAATTTAGCCATGTTGATTAATGTGCCTTCCAGAGAAAGGAAGCTTCAATCTCGCCTGGCTGCGAAAACGCTTAATGCAGAATGTTTCTGATGTTGGGTTCAAAGATTAATGCGAGCGCAACTCGAACTCATCGATTGCTTCCATTAGTTAGACAAACTAATACATGCGTCACTCCAGTGGATACGTCCGTGCCTTTTGCACTATATAAGGCTGCTCCCATCAATGCTCGGTTTCGGAGAGACACATAGGCACCAGTGACTTCATGTTTCTAGAGCCTATCCTTCCACTCTAGGGAATTGCTTACTATCTGTACTAGTGCTTGTCACTGGGAAATTACGTACCAGATAGGTGAGATTCATTCAACAAAGTTCTTCACAAAGTGTTTGTGGCTCAGATAAATTGCCGTCTATAAACACCTACCAGCAACAGTAACTTCAAATTTCTTTTCGCCGCTACTAGTATCTAGAATTATATTTATGTTCTTCACAAACGTGTATTCATTCACACAAAGATACACAGGTAACAGGTGCAAAGCAAATTCCGTCTATCTCAGATACGACGAAGATCCACATGATCCAATGAGGATTCTCAGGATAAGAAGAGAATCGAAGGAAGCAAGAGCAGCTCGGGATCCGAGATCTACTCTTTCTCCTTTGGAAACAGATGTGCTTTAATCTCTTGAGCATATATTCGTTGAAAACAATTCCAAGCGCCGAATGAATTTCCAAGAAAAATCACGACTTCCAACAATTTTTAATCAATAAAAAATGCATAAAAAGATTTTCTAAAGCTTAACAATAATTTTCTTTACTTGATGATTACGTTCCTATAACGTTTGTGAACACCAACAGAAAGGATATTATTTATTTATTGAAAATTAATACTGAATATGCTCTTCAGAATTTTCCTTTAGAAAGCATCTAAGTAGTCAAAATTAGAAACAACAGAAAAAATTTCATCAGTTCGGAGGTTTCTTCTGAGTTTCAATTTTCGAGCAGGAAATTATAATTTAACGGGGTAGATCAAAAGTCTTTGCACACAATGTGTGTGCATTTCGGGCCCATTTGAAAATATTACAGACGAGTCGAAGCCTATGAATTAAAAGTAGACTTTAGAGCTCTCTTTGAATATGGGATTAGAAATTTCACCTCAAGTTATTTTGTTTTAGATTGAGGAAGAAAGGTATCAAAGATCTGTTAAATTTCTTTGAACGATAGATGAACAGTTTTTCGCTGATCCGTGTACAGTAGATGCAACATTTATTTTTTCACCTGTCTAAGGTAATGATTGTTTCCTCTTCATGGCCGAGCCCAGCCATTTCTGAGTTTTCAATTACATAATGTTGTACAATATAACATACATACTTTGAATTGCACTGTTTTCCTCAGTATCTCCTTCTGTTATTTCTGTTTCGAAACAGCATGTTTCAAAGTAAGTGCTTTTTCAGAAACGAAAATTATTCATCCAGTGTTGAAAAAAACACACATGTTGGATTAATAACTATCATTAAAGAAGTGTTTTAATTTTTTTTACGATTCGAGGCCTTGAAGAGAATGTCAGAGTTCAAACCGTTGGAGAAATTTGCTTCAATATGGGACTCTCAGTTACGAGCCACTTCTATACACAGAATCGATGGTGCTTGAACGGTGCAGCCTTTATTTTATTGGATCAAACCAAATTGAATCTGGAATTGAAACGAAATTACCAGCCTGAGTAATAATATTGATTTTTTATAGCATTCAAATGGGTTTATAAATGCAAAAACTTGAAAAACTATCAAGTAATGTTTTTGTTTAATTCCTTATCGTACCCAAAAGATTAAATTGAGAATGAACTGATAAAAAGATGTCTATACTAATGGTACAAATTGATGAACTAAATAGTGTCACTTTAAGAATTGTATAACTGAATTTCAAAAGACTTCCTACTGATGTGATGAACCCAAAATAATATTCTATGTCAGAACTTATCGATGTCACACACCCATGATAAATAGAGATGTATAAATATCTCAACGAAAGTAGAATTTTTCGCCCTGAAACAGCCTTTTGTTATTTGTAAATGACGTACTTCGTTATGAAATAGTTAGCACTGGTAAATATGGACAACTCAATTTCATTCTATAGCTTTATCTACGATATTAGATTCATAATAATTATCGGCAACGCCGATTATTGTTAGAACTTCATTACATAAATAGAAAAAATTTTAAGATTCAGTGTTAGCGTGCAATGCAGTAAAACTTCATGTGCTCTATCGAAACGTGCCAATTGTTTAAATTTGACATAATCATGTATTTCGCAGACGATTCTTTTAATTTGGCCAAGTACTGAAAACATTATGCCATTTGAAGATTTGAAAAGTTTTCCATATCTAAACTCGCTGAAATATTATCGAGAACGGTTGTATTTGTGATCACTTTCTGTTTCGTCTCAATCTTGGTTCCTGTTTTGCCTAATTTGATGAAGTGGAAGTTTCTTCTTTCGAGTCAACAGGACTTGAAGATTTAAGAGTGACCTATCACAAAATATTCCTTATTTGGGCAACTTTATGCGGCTATTTAAGTGAAATGCACTTATCAAGATCTAGAATCTGTAGAGAAATCAAAAAACTTATTTTTGTTGATAATTATTAATTGAACATACTTCATCCTTTCAAAAATGGAACAATAATTTTTGGATATGAATATTAACCGTAGCAGAACATACTGCTTGGAAACAGAAATAATAAAGGGAAGCATTCGTGAAATCAATGTCATAGGAGCTAACTAGGATTTGCTGAATAGTGATCGATAATTTAGGTATGTAATCTATTCGGCTCAGTCATAAAGACTAATATCATGGTCATACTAAGGTGGGCGAATGATTTTTCGATCCACTATATGATCATTTGTGGAGAAGGAAAAGGTTCTTGAGCAGAGTCATTTTGAAGAACTGTCATTTCTTTACCAAATATGGTATTCAATTAAGTTTTAGATTTTGCATAAGTGAGGTTATACATGCATTTCGTAAGGAGCTTCCTTTTGTTTAAAACCTCTTTTGGTCAAACACATGATTTCTGAAAAGGAAGATTCTAGACAAAATGACATTCGAGATATCTTTCCTAACAACCAACCACACTGAACTAAACTCCCACCCAAGAATGAAAAACCATAGTCTTTTATTAGGATAATACGCAGAGCTTCTCCAAAGGTGACCTTCTATTGTGGACTACTTTTTTAAGTACGATTTCCTTGGAAACCCGAGGTTTTTTTGTTTTCTCCCGTTCAACAGGCAACGTACAAATGACGCGCAGCAAACTGAGCTTCTTTACTAGAGAAGACCCAAATTTTCATTCTAAAGTCTTCATTTTTCACTAAAAAAAACTAGCTCTCAAGGGTAATAACCTAAAGTCCACTGGATTTCTGAAAAATGATTCTGAAGCCCGAGTGATCTTTATTTCGCCTAGTGAAGTTTCCCTTGGCGGTGATATTATACGACAGAGTATCCATTTATTCTGTTGTTAGTTAGGTACATTTTCAAGGCGCACGTTGTAACACTACCAGATTGGGGCTATGTCTTCAACTATTAGTTCCGCATTTCAATATTTCAACTATGAATAAATTAAGAGCGTCTTTCCAGTACAAACTATTTTTCCGACCTTTAAAAAAATGAGTTCGCTACTCGTGAACAAAACCTGAGGTGAAATTTCTAATCCCATATTCAAAGAGAGCTCTAAAGTCTACTTTTAATTCATAGGCTTCGACTCGTCTGTAATATTTTCAAATGGGCCCGAAATGCACACACATTGTGTGCAAAGACTTTTGATCTACCCCGTTAAATTATAATTTCCTGCTCGAAAATTGAAACTCAGAAGAAACCTCCGAACTGATGAAATTTTTTCTGTTGTTTCTAATTTTGACTACTTAGATGCTTTCTAAAGGAAAATTCTGAAGAGCATATTCAGTATTAATTTTCAATAAATAAATAATATCCTTTCTGTTGGTGTTCACAAACGTTATAGGAACGTAATCATCAAGTAAAGAAAATTATTGTTAAGCTTTAGAAAATCTTTTTATGCATTTTTTATTGATTAAAAATTGTTGGAAGTCGTGATTTTTCTTGGAAATTCATTCGGCGCTTGGAATTGTTTTCAACGAATATATGCTCAAGAGATTAAAGCACATCTGTTTCCAAAGGAGAAAGAGTAGATCTCGGATCCCGAGCTGCTCTTGCTTCCTTCGATTCTCTTCTTATCCTGAGAATCCTCATTGGATCATGTGGATCTTCGTCGTATCTGAGATAGACGGAATTTGCTTTGCACCCGTGTTTCGCCAGAAGTGTTCCTCTTCTGTCTTAAAACGGAAAGAATGGTTCATACTCCTTTCTAGTACAGTGGTTAATACGTCTGCCGCGAAAGCAGGAGGTGCATAGTTCGATTCCATGCGAGAGATGGTTACTCTTTGTTTCTGTTCTGTAGCCATACCATCTTGTTGCTGTCTCGGTGATATCAGATGAGAATGAGAATGAGAGTAAGAGAACTTAAGACAAGAACCCGTTACTTGTTTATCTTTGTGTGAATAAAGATACGTTGGTGAAGAGCATAAATGTAATAATTCTGAATACTAGTAGTCGGGAAAAGTAATTAGAAGTTATTGTCTCTGGTACGTATTTATGGAAATCGTAGCACGTTCGATTATGTCAGCTGAGTTCATGTATATGTTAATATTTGGAAACACGACTCATCAATATAATCGAAATACGTATGCTGTACATTAGTATCGTGATAACAATGGTATCTTACTTTGATTTTATTATAGTTTGTGTACTGGGTATTGATTCATAATTTTCACAATCTCATGTAGCTTCTTTGTAGAGCCTATTGAAGATGCTGAAGGTCTTTAATATTGAATTGTATTGTCCAGATTACTTGACAAATGTTTATTCAATGAGTATATCGAAGTAGGACACCATTCAGTTAAAATATGTTTTCATGGACAAAATCAGTTGCATTCAAACTGACTTCAAAGCAGTTTCATTCGAAAATTGAATTTGTTTAAATTTCAAGAGTAGGACTCCATAATACCAATAGAAGAGAAAAACCGACTAGTGTGATCTATAGTATATATTAAGAACGTCGCACAATGTGCAATTTTTGTTGTAGCAGAATTTTTTAGACCATCACTCATGGAGTACGTCAAACAGCTAAAGAATGTGTTACGAATGATGATATATTCGATACATATGATTTCACTGTTTAAGTTTTCACAGGGACGAGTGTTCGTTGTGTTAACATGAATTGCGAATATCCGTTATTTTAACGTTGATTCTTTTCAATTGATATCTTTGCACAGGTGAAGCTATCGTCCCAAAAAAGATTGTCCAAAAATTTCCGTATCTCCATCTAAACAATGTAACTTTCTACAACATATATGGACCAGCCGAGTGCACGTTGGCTTGTGTATACCACCGATTTAACTTTCACGGACTTGACCAGAAAGTGATTCCGATTGGGATTCCATTTCCTAACATGCAGATCTATATATTTGATGAATTCTACCAGTTCGTACTACCTGACATGAAAGGTGAGTTGTTTATCAATGGTATCCAACTATTCCCAGGTTACTTTGGTCGAGATGACTTGACGCAACAGGCTCGTGTTGGTTCACTTTATCGCACAGGGGATCTTGTTCGAATTGACAGCCAAGGTCTACTTTATTTCATCGGTCGGAGAGATCATCAAGTCAAATTGAGAGGACAACGCCTTGAATTAGGTGAAATCGAGCAGTGTCTTCTCGAGACATCACCGCAGGTCTCCGGTTGTGTTGTCATCAAATTGGGTGATGATCACCTAGTCGCCTACGTACAAGGTCAAGGCATCAATGAAGAAGAGCTGCGAAAAAATTGCTACTCTCGTCTCCCATCGTTCATGGTTCCCTCTGTATTCATGTTGCTTGAAAAATTGCCATTGAACGCAAATGGAAAAATTGATCGAAAGTGTCTTCCCATGCCTAACTTGTCCTCAATCTCAGAGAACAACGAGCTACAGTTTAAAGAACCTATCAGCGAGCTTGAGATAAAAATCCATACATTATGGTGTCAAAATCTAAGGTGTACTCACATCTCAACCACCGCGAATATCTTTAGCATTGGTGGTCACTCTCTACTCCTCATGCAAATCTACCACCTTTACAAGTTGACGTTTGGTTTTAGCTCGCAAGATCTTAGCATCGCTCAACTCTTTCAACATCCGACGATTACCGAACATGCCTCTCTGATCGAACAAGTTTTGGCCAAAGATTTATGCCGCATTGAATCTAAGCTAACAACACACAAGATCGAAGGTAAGAAAACTAGACATGCATTAAGTATCACATATTTCTTCCTACTTTTGTATGTGGCCAATTGAAAATGTTGAAAACATATCCCACAAGTGAAAAAACAGGAAGAAGAATGCAGGCATGATAAATGATCTGAAGGAGAAAATGTTAAAGAGATGCCGAAGAAAACGAAATTTCATTTCACTATTTCTATGAAAGCCTTTTCAGTTTAAGTATATATCAATTCAGCTACGGAGTAGAATATGCACACGGAGAATATGAAGAACAAGAACAGCTTTTTTACTGTAATTTCAAGACCGAGAAGAAAATATCTAAAGGGAGACTTCCGAAAGAAATTAAAAATGAATTTTTTGTTTTGATCGAGAAAAATAGTAAATGATATTTTAACGCTTGTTTCTCAACCCAAGTCTTTTGTGGGTGGGATCATGAATTGCAAATGTCATATGTCGCATGCGTTACGTGACATGACAAAAGACGGTTCTTCGTCGTTTTCAGTATTTTTTTCAAATCATGTTTCCTTTTTTGATGTTTTCCTCTTCTATCTTGAATTTCGAAATTTATGTCTTAAGGCATTTTCTTTCCCATATTTTCCTCATTTCTTACAAGATTTTCGCTTGATTGCCCCTTTTGTTTTAGATAATGCATCATCAATTGAATCTTTGCATGTATCAATCAACAAAGGAACGCGTTACGATCTGTTTCCTCTGAGGGACATCCAACAAGCCTATCTAATCGGACGCAGTGGCCATATCGAACTTGGACGCGTATCCTGCTTTATATTTGCAGAGTATGACTATTCACAGTTGGACATTAATCGATTGGAGAACGTATTAAACCAATTGATACAACGTCATGAAGCACTGCGACTAATCTTTCCATCGGAAAGCGAACAAAAAATTATCGAGCATGCACCATATTATCAAATCAAAATTGTGGATCTGACTGGCAAATCGGAAGAAGACATCAATGAAAAACTAGAAAAGCGACGACATCTTTTATCTCATCAAGTGCTACCTGCCGATAAATGGCCACTTTTTGATATTCAGATTACTCGATGGAACGAACGACACTTGAAATTACACATGGGATTCGATATTCTCATAATGGATGCGTTGAGTTATAAAATATTGCTGCATGAATGGAGCATTCTTTATTATAGTGAAAATGCCATTTTGTCGCCTCTTACTTTGTCGTTTCGTGACTATGTTCTTGCAGAATACGAAAACCGAAAACTGCCGGCATACGAACGAGATGAAATATACTGGACTCAACGCTTGTCATCATTTCCTCACAAACCAGCTTTACCACTAGAGTATCTACCGAGCCAGATACAACACCAAAGATTTGTTCGTATTTCTAAATGTCTAGATAGACAAAGTTGGCACAAGCTCAAAAAAAAAATACATAGTTACAAACTATCTCCAGCTGGTGTACTCGCAACTGTCTATGGAGAAGTATTGGCAAGATGGAGCGAAAACAAACGTTTCGCCATTAATATGCCTATTTTCAATCGAATGCCAGTACATTCAGAGGTAAACGATATACTTGGAGATTTCACATCCCTCATACCACTCGAAATCAATCTAGAACAAGGTGAAGGGAAAAGCTTTGCTGAACATGCCCACATGATTCAAATGCAGCTGTGGGAAGATCTCGATCATCTGTCATACTCTGGGCTCAATTTTATGAATGAGCTGATGCGAACGCGTGCTAGTCGAGAAATTCTTCTACCAGTTGTGTTTACCTGTAAAATAGATGTGACTAATATCAGTCTGAATAAGTCAGAACTTTTCACTGAAAAACTTTTTCACGATCCACCTGCATATGCAATAACACAGACACCTCAGATATGGCTAGACAACCAAATAGGAGAGGCAGATGAAGGACAACTTCAAATCACTTGGGATTATATTGATGAATTATTTCCATCAACAATGGTGCAAGACATGCATCAAGCATTCACTGATCTGTTGCATAAATTAGTAGCATCTGACGATACTTGGGATTCAACATTCACATTGCCTCTTTCGCTAATTCAACGTCAGCAACGCTTTGTATTTAACTCTACCGAATGGAATATTTCTCAAAAAGACAAGCTACTTCACGAACTTGTAATGGAACAATGTCAACGAACACCTGATTCTTTGGCTGTTATCTCTTCTAGTGTCAGTCTAACATATATGCAGCTCATGGGTCAAGTCTATCCATTAGCACGTCATCTGTTTGAATTAGGAGCAAAGCCAAACAAATTGATTGGAATTCTCATGAAAAAAGGCTGGGAACAAATTGTGGCTTGCTTGGCCGTGCTCATATCAGGAGCAGCTTATTTGCCTTTGGATATTGACTCTCCTTACGATCGCATTGCTGCATTGATAGATGAGAGTGATGTACTCATCGTTCTTACACAAACTGATCATCAATTCAACTTCGCTCGTGTGACGACCGTTCAAATAGAAACCTTCTCAGATTTTATCAATCCTACACCGTTTTATACTAAACAACATGAAGCGACTGATTTGGCATATGTAATTTACACGTCGGGCTCAACTGGAAAAGCGAAAGGTGTCATGATCAGTCATCGGGCAGTTGTCAACACAATTCTCGACATAAATTCTCGACTAAAAATTTCTTCAGAAGATAGAATAATTGCACTGTCTCATTTTCATTTTGATTTATCCGTTTACGACATATTCGGTATGTTGATAGCAGGCGGCACCATTGTAATACCTGATCATCAGCATTACAAAAACCCAAGCCACTGGTACGAAGTTATAGTTCAACATCGAGTAACTGTGTGGAATAGTGTTCCTATGTTAATGCAAATGCTAGTCGAACATCTTGAGGGAGAACGAAACAAAAGTCAATTGCGACACATTATGTTAAGTGGCGATTGGATACCTCTGTCACTGCCTCAATCAATACGTGCTACAATTGGTGAGCAAGTCAATGTAACAAGTTTGGGCGGTGCTACTGAAGCATCAATCTGGTCTATCGCTTTTTCACTTACATGCGAGATACCAAAAAAGTGGAAGTCAATCCCATATGGAACACCATTGCGAAATCAACGTTATTATGTATATGACTCTGATTTAAACGACTGTCCCGATTGGGTGAAAGGTGAACTGTACATCGGAGGAGTGGGTCTCGCTGATGGCTACTGGAAGGATCAAAAGAAGACAGCATCGACTTTTATCATTCACCATCGGACTGGCGAACGACTTTATCGAACTGGTGATTACGGACGCTTTTTACCAGAAGGGTACATCGAATTTATTGGACGAGTTGATTTTCAAGTGAAACTGCACGGTCATCGAATCGAACTCGGAGAGATTGAATATCATCTGCAACAACACTTCGATATTCATCAAGCCATCGTCACAATCGATCACGAAACTCAGCGGCTCATTGGTTACGTGATACCGGAAAAATGCACTACTAGTAAAATTGGTTGTAACAAATCCGAAATTCTGATTAACGATTCAATAGAAGGCAATAAATTCAAATTGCCTAGACATGGTCTGTTATGTCAGGATTTAGCGATGAACAGTATTTCTCTAATGATAACAGATCGATCTGAGTCATTAATAGACACATACTTTGCTAGAAAAAGTTATCGGCAATTCACCAAGGAAATCATTAAGCTATCGGATATTGAAGGGTTACTACACCAGATCAATCAATCAAATAATCTCCTAAATAGGGTCTCTCCAGCAGTGTTTAGTTTTGAAAATTTCAGTCATTTTTTGTCGGTCTTAACTACAATCACTGTTACTGGTATGGCAATGCCCAAATACCGATATGCATCTGCAGAGAATCTTTATCCTGTTCAAACTTATGTTGAGATCTTTTCTGATATCGACGCGATAAAACCAGGCCTGTATTATCACGATCCTGACGAGCATCGACTTTGCAGAGTAGACAAAGATAGTGATCTCAATACGTCAGAAAATCGATGCAACCAGTACGTAGTACGATTTCATTTAGTTGGAAGACATGGTGCCATTGCTCCATTGTGTGGAGAAAAATTAGCGACAGAATTCTGCAGACTAGAAACAGGTTACATGTTTGGTCTTTTAGAAAAAATGGCGATAATTATTGGATGGGAATTGCGGCATATAGCCAGAGTTTGTCAAGATGAATGTCCAGGATTACAGTTACAAGCGAACGATACCTACTATTGTTTTGGTCTATCATCCTTGATATCAATATCTGACGAAACGATTGTTCCATTTCCTGATTTGTATCTCTATTCTCGATTATCTCCAAGTCAAAAGAAGGATGAGTACATTTGGTATCGGTACGACGAAAAGCAGATGTTGTTCAAAGAAATGTTACTTGATTCCCAGGTTCGAAACGATGAAAACGAAGTATCACTTATTTTTTATGAAGAAGATGCTATATTTTCCGATTGTAAAGTTGCTTTATTTTTTGTTGGACCGACAAACTATCAGTTGTATGCTGGAAGACTTTCACATTTGTTAATGGATGCAGGAATCCAGAGCGGGGATAATAATAATAGTTATATTGGGATGTGTCCGATTGGAACTCGATACGGTACAAGATTATTTAATCATAGAGTAGGCAGTACTTTGGATTCAATTCTTCTTCGTCGATCTGGTGATCAGTTACTTCATACTCTTTTTCTTGGAAAAATCAATGAAGATCAGAAAAAAGAAAGAGCTGCATCGAAAATCAAACAACCACAGGATTGTACCCAGCCACTGCAAACATATCTGTCAATGAAATTACCATCACATATGATACCGTCCTTGTTCGTAATACTAGAAGAGTTTCCGATGACGGTGAATGGAAAACTAGATAGAAAATGTCTTCCCAAGCCAACCATGATACCAGTGACTAACAGTGAGGATAGAAGTTTACCAAGAACAGTATTGGAAAACAAGCTTCAATATATTTTTACGAGAGCATTTCATGTGAGCTCACCTGATCCTGATGCCACATTCGGTGTGTTCGGAGGAACATCAATAGGAGCTATGCATGCACTTCGATTGATTCGACAAGAGATATGCACTCAAGTTGACATTGGTCTATTATTTGCTAATCCATCGATTCGTAGATTGGCCGAAGTCATTGAACCGTTACTAGCTGTCCCATCCCAAACAGGCAGCATTAATACGCCGAAGAACAATCAAAACACATGCTCGCCCTCTCTTCTTATCGAAACTGTGGGTATTTTACTTCTTGCTTTCCAATGGTTGCTACCAATCATCCTAGCTTTTAGATGGAATCCAAACATGTTTCTAATCGTTCCGGTTATTCATCTTGCTCTCTATGTCGTAGCCCAAAATTTACTATTACCGACATTCAAAAATGTGGACACACTTTTCTCACCAAGTTACTATCGCTGGTGGTTTTTGGAGCGTATCTGGATAAATAACACATTTTGGTTGCGGCACTTGATCGGAACGCCGATCTATAATTTCTATCTGCGTCGATGCGGCGCTCGAATAGGAAAGAATGTTCATATTTACACCACATTGATCGATGCTCCATGGTTGTTGGAAATCGGGGATGAAGTCTGGGTTGCCGATCAGTCCATTTTTAATTGTTTATCGTACAATGATGATAACACATTCAAACTACATCCAATCCGGATTGGCTCTCACTGTTCCATTGGTAGCCGATCTATTCTCTTCGATGGTGTCGACATGCACAATGATGTCATCGTTAAATGTATGTCTCCAGTAACGGGTCTTATTGAATCACAAACGATAATTGATGGCGAAGAGCATCAACGTGTCTCTTCTGGTATCGTCACCGAACACAGCAGCAGATCATTAACGATTCAATTTGTGATTTATCAAATTTTTGCGCTGTTAGCACTTGCCTGTGTACACATGACGCTATTGCTTCTTGTCAATCGCATTTACTCAGCTGCGTTTTTGTCTCGACCTGTTTGCATTGCACTCTGCTGGATGTTGTGGACATTTGCTGGGTTACTTATTTCACTTCTCTCACTTAAATTTATTGTTGGTTCCGTTACTGCTGGTGACACATATTCCGTAAACTCGCTGAAGTATTTACACAAATTATGGCTACGTCAGTTGATTGTTTCTAGCTTTCGTCACGTTTTTTTACTGTTGAACAATTTCAGCCCTCTATCACCCTTACTCATTCGTTGGCTCGGTGCACGGGTCGCAGATGATGTCAAACTAGCCGAAGTTGAGACGTTCCTTTCCTATCCAACAAATCTATTGTTGTTCGAACGAGGTGTTACTTCTTTCGGGGCTGTTCTACTTGTTCCTACCGAAACTAAACGTCTCGATCATCATCTTGTGGATTCAATTTCATTTGGTTCTGGTGTAAATCTCGGTCACAAATGTACGATATTACCAGGGACTTCATTGGCGCCTCAGACGTTGGTAGGTAATTTGTCTAGAGTATCACGAGAAACAAGAAGTCACCGTGGAGCAGTTCTCATTGGTATTCCAGCTTATGCCATGCCATTCGAGATGCCACTACAATTGGAAGAGAACGATCAGATTGAACTTGTTCCATTTTGGTTCACTTGCCTTTCCCATTGCATGGGGAAATGTCTATTGCTTGTTTTCTATTTTATCTATGGTTTAGCCGTTGGCTTGATTATTCATACAACTTTAATCTGCATTCTCTATCGGTGGCATTCACGTCTTTTTGGTGACCTAATGTCGCAGGTGTTGCAAAGCTTCTTGCTAGATCATCGAACATTCATAAGTTCGTTTCTTGGCAATACACAATGGCTCATTAGACTTTTTCGTGCGCTCGGTGTACAGATCGGTCAGAATGTTATTCTACCTAACTTTGATTGCATCACAGATTACCATCTGACGACAGTGGGGAACCATGTTCTACTCAACGCGAATGCAATCATTCACGTAAACCTATTTATCGGTTTTTATCTCTTTATTTAATATAATTTTCGAATTTCAGTGCCATACGTTCGAGCGGCGCTTATTAAAACAGTCACCAGTGACGATTGGCGATTTTAGCATTCTAATGAGTGGCAGTTTTGTGCTGCCGGGTAGCACACTTTCTGGTGGTAATCGACTGTATCCTTGCACAATGATCATGAAGAACGACTATTTATCACCAGATACACATTGGCGAGGAGTACCAGCACGTAAGTGTCTGATTCTAAGAAAAAAAGACAAGAGTTCGAAATTTTTCTACAAGAGTTGGCCATGTTGTTGCTGTTGTTGTTGTTAATCTATTTTACCAGGTTTATCCAAATCGACCACATCGTATTCATATTCTTACATCGATAAACCTCAGAACATTTCAGTGGAACAAAAGAAAGGAACTAATGCTATCTGCAGGAGTGGAAGACCTGATTGGATCAAAGAAAAGTATGCTGAGCAAATTCCACTGCTCTTTGTGTATTATGTCTATTCTGATTTGTACAAGAATATTGACAACGAAACTAATTGCTTTGTGATGGAATTCTATAACCAGGTAACAATGATTCTGAGACTCCGAAGTTTACTTCATCTACATGAAACATTCGTGGACAGCTCGAAGATAATGGTTAAGCTGTAAAAAAGTGCTGTATTTTTGTCTGGAAGTTTGTTTTTAGATTAATAGATAATGTAGAACAGTCTTTCAGGTTTTAGGAAAGTTGCAAGGCTCACCACAAGGAAGAAATATCATAGTTTTTAGGTTTTGTGGTAACTTACATTAATACACCCGTCGAAATTCCTATGGCTAATATCAACGAAAAGAACACTTACAGTAGTCTTTAGGAGCAGTGTAAGCTCTATTCGTAATGTGTTACTAGTGACTTAGGTCTCGACTATTTATTATAGGGATCTTTTATGCCCAATAGAAATAGTAACTTACCATATATTGATTATGTTATACTTTGTTAATTTGATGGAGATAACGTCGTTGTCAAATAACAATAGTAAATTTTATTGATAACTTCAATAATGAGGATAACACAGTTTAAAATAGTTGACAGAACGAAACGCGGGTTCACGAAAAAGAAAATCGACAATATAACACGAGGAAAAAGAAAAAGACGAAATTATATAGAGATTTGGATATTCGAGAAAATTCTAACTACAGTAGAGATGAAAGGAAAAGGAAAAGGAATGACGCAATATGAAAAGGTCATCATGTGCTAATGATGATCAATTATATTATACATGCATACACAGAAAGGAAAGAAAAGATGTATATATATATATATCCCACGTCGAGGAGAACGGAGTGAAAACGCGTTCGGAACGGAAAATGCGAACGCGTTCTAAACGAGGAGATCGGAACGTGTTCGTACGTTCCGAACGCGTTCGATAACGTTTCAAACGCGGTTTTTATCCGTTCTGCACACGTTCTTTATGACGTTCGCCGACATAACAAACGCTATTTTCTATTGGTTCATTCCATCAAGCGAATCAAATATTTCTCTTCAATCAAAAACGGCAGTTCCTATTTCACGTTATTTATTGTACATATTACATTGAAAATAAGAACTTCACGTAAATGACAAAAAGGAATGATCGCCAAAAAGATTTCACGACAAAAAAAGACACATTTCAACGTAAGCAAAACAAACAATAGAATTACGAGGAGTTCAAAACAAAACAAACAAAGTTCACAATTACTTATTTTGCAACCGTTCATCAGAGTAACAGCTATTAAATTAGATTTAAGAAAAGAAACATAGCATTTAAAACGTTCACAATTGTCGAGGACTTTATAGATCATATTCTGCACAATAAAAAATAAAAATACTATTGAAATTCAGCGGTTACGAGAAAAATTGCATTGTTTATTAAACCATATGAGTACAAGCCATTGATTCTTCAGAGTTTTCATTGTTTAACAGTTCCATTGAAGCAGTGTTTCTAATATAAATCTAGAACAAAAAATCAAGTGAGATTTTATTTTTGCTATCAACGAGGAAAATGACACTCTGTTTCTCTTAGCAAAGTTTCGCGAAGTTTCTAAGGTGTGGATTGTTGGAATAACATTAAGAAAGAGAAATATTTTCTATTTACATGTAGTAGCGTCACCAAAATCTCAAGCTTGGTGGGGCTCAGCCCCATCTCTCCGTCCAAGGTACTCGTTGACGGGCTCTAGACACTAATCATAACAAGCTTTCAAATGTTATTACTAAGTTTTAAAACTACAGTTGTACTAAAATGAGATGGTCATGTGTGTATTATTTGTATCTTAAATACGAAGATGCCTAGTTTAGGTATGAGAACAGGAAATTTGAAATCAAAACAGAAGAAAATATTTATTTGAGTATAATACGACTATTTTTATGAATATCTGAAAAAGTATCAATAAAAACATTTGCTTTTTCAGACAAAACAAGTTCTGTTGATGTTTCCGTAGATATGAATCAATGGTGCAACGTTTTATTCATTCCCATGTTCTCAAATCGCTGCAAAGTCGACGATTTTATCGCAATTAATCAGCCGGTTAATTGTGAGATTAAATCGTGATATATCGTCAAAACTGATGATTTTTTTGTCAACTTTTTAACAAAATCAAAATTCACTATCAACAACAAGACTTTGATTCAATGGATGAATGACGTCAGAGAGTCTATCATAGGACCTGCTCGAGTTCATTTTCTTAATTTTTCTTCTCCCAGAAAAAGAACGAAATCAACAGATAACAAAAACAATTTATAGAAACAGAGCGAATAACACGGTCAAAAAGCTTTAGCACGAAGGCAGATTGAGCTACTGATATATTGAGATGAAAAGATAAATGATATCATTTGATTTCCCATAATATTATCGATGTGAACAGTTAATCGACAATTTTATTGCAATAAAATCTCACGATTTACTCGGCCTGCTAAATTGCGATTACTTGATATTTTTCATTATAAAATCGCAATTTACATGACTTTTCAACAAAAGTCCACGGTTATTAGCGATATAATCGACGATTTTTTTAAAAATCGCGATTAATCGTCAAAGCCGCAGCGATTTGAAGACACGAGTTAATATTTAGTTTTTTTTGTGGTGAAGATGGTGAAACGAAAAACAATCGTTCTTGATTTTGATTTAGTAGGTTGTATATTTTTTAATCTCTTGGTGTAATATTACAACTTATCGCTAGCTTTCGTCAGGACTCTTGAGACATAATGGACAACATAAAATGATGATTAGTGTTTTCAATATCTAATAGGTACAGAAATTAATAGAAGATTCCCCATTACTATCAATGGAGAAAATATTTCCACTCTTTTCGATCCAAAATTCAGACTTGCTTGCTCTACATGATATTCATTTCTGTAATTCAATGGATAAGGTGAAATAAGGTTTGTGCGACTCAAAAGCCGGTGATGGGCTCAGAAGCCCGGTGATGGGGCTCAGCCTCATCTAGTCCCACCCTGGTGACGCCACTATGTACATGGAGTATATCTAGACTAATAAAAAAACGTTAGGAATTCGAAGTTTACATACAATGAAAAGAAGTGTAAAGAATTTTCAGCAAGTGTCAACTTGACACTTTGTTTCTATTAGCAAAGTGTAAAACAAAGTGTCAAATGAGCATCGCAAGGGTCTTGGACACTTTGTAACAAAGGTAGACCCTTGCTGTAAGAAACACTGGTGGGAATATTATCAACATCACACGTACATGTACCACGTAAAAGTGATAAAAGAGAATTAGTTGCTGTTTTTTTTAAATCGCCGAATGGATGAAACTAACCAATTCGGTTAAAAACAGATCTTGCTGAGTATCTCCACCTTCAGTGAAAGAATGAATGTTAAAGTATCTCAAAATCTGTCTTATTGATATTCAAACTAGCTGGTACCTTCATCGATTTGAAAACCATTATTCCTTTCAGTATCTTCACATGAGTTCGAATCTTCGCTCGATTGAGAACCTTCATTCGATTGTGAACCATCATTCGAATGAGAACTTTGATTGGATTCAGCATCTTCATTCGATTGAATGGCGCCATCAATAGATCGAATATCTAATCGTAAAAAAATAGTCTTTGTTTTAAATTCAAAACTAAACCCTTCGAAGCTTTTTGAAAATCCGACTGGACTCAGTGTTGTTTCTCTGTCGTGGTCCCTGGTTATTCACATTTTTTTATACTCCATCTCATATCCAACAGTTAGTTATCTAATGAAGCACAAAAACTAGTTGAGATTCTTTAAATTGATCTTTTGAGGAAAAAATTGAATGATAGTTCCCAATGAATGCCATGAAAAAATCAGTGACGTATGAGAGTTGGAAAAAGATTCCTACCGTCTCAAAAGTGATCATTCGGGGAGGAAAATGCCTTCGAAATCTAAAATGACTCCCCACTGTGAATAACAAAATCACATGATGAGAACCATAACTTAATCCCATAGAACGTAACGCGGAGAATGGCGGTCTAGCAATTGTAAGCAAGGCCAATTCTTTTAACATCTTCATTACCATACATTAATAAATATATAGACACACATATATCTGTGACGGAAGAATGATTTTCAATGGAAAATATTAGAAAAGCAAACGGATAATTGTTATGAATAAATGGAAGAATGATATTGGTAAAGGGAAAATGAAACTGGATAGAAGACTTAAATTATTGACATTCATAAATATATATATACGTATACATGTATGTGTATTTATGTCTGTGACGGGTAAATGATTTGGAATGAGAGAAACACGGAAAGCTTGGCGATAATTGCTTTTCATAAATTGTAGAATGAAGATGTTGGCGGAACAAAGGTCACATCGGCATGGTTTTTTCTATATGGTCAAATATTCGCTTTAGTCGGCAAGTAAATGAGTGTAGAGAAATTGAACTGATTGCGTATAAAGTGCAATGGAAAAGTGTTACTTTGAAGAGAAAACATGGTGAGAAGAAATGCTCTGATCAGTTTTGAATGAGAAAGATGCTTTAATCAAAGTCTGTTTATATGTATACACTACTAGCAGAAGAATGAGAGTACTCAAGAAAAATATTACTTTCAAGAGGAGATATGGTGAGAACAAATGCTCAGATCATTTTTCCAATGAGAGAAATGCCTCAGTCAAAAAGTACTTATATACATATATATATATATATGTGTGCGTGTGTATCTTTTATTGTCGCATATAAACAAAAAGGAAAGAGATTGCATTTTCGACATGGAGAGTATTCTTCCGCTTGAAGTAAGCTTTTAGCTCATCCGATAGTTCTTTTTGTCCACTGCTGATGTCGTACGCAAGGTTTTTATTCTAGTTGGACCTGTCATTAATCAACTTCAGATTCTTTTTCATATGAGTTGGCTTTCGACACCACTACAAATAGTAGCTGGTCAGAATCTTTCATTATTGTCTAGAAGATTTTATCATGTTTTATTCGAAAGTTTCAGTATTTATTTTTATTGTGATGAGCAATCTTGGAGTTTTTCATTATATCACAGATGAGTCTAAAAACTACGAAGTCCTCTCAGCATAGTAAGTCAAAGATATTTCTGACTTATTAGATAAAAAATGACAACAAAAAAACCTGAAAAGGATTCGAGCCCAGTCGCAATGGTACGGCATTATCCAACTTTAATCTTTTCGAAATGAGAACAAAGAAGAAATGTTTTTCAATTTTACTATTCATGACTATGGATTATG
>OENT01002533.1:4234-20884 GCA_900239685.1 Rotaria macrura
TTACTAGTAGCAGTACATTAATAATACTAGTTTTATGAACCAGATTCCGGTGAAATTTTAGCTACTTTCACGGCACGATTACGTGCAAATCATGAGTGACTTTTAAGAACAGGACAGATGATATCCGTTTTACAATGAAAAATGGCATTATTTTCATTTCCGACATCATTTCTTCCAGCAAAAATTTTCATTGAAATGATTTGATTTACATTATTTTTTGCGACTTTTTACTCCATAGGATGGGGAAGTAGACGATCAGAGCAAATTCAGTTATAAACTTTCAGTCCAGTCTGATCTGCTTTTGTTCCAAAAATTTATGACCAGGCCAGGTCTAGGCGTGTAGCTTGAATGATAACTAATTACTGTGTAGTAAACTTTGATAATACGTCAGTGACGAAACCAGGTCATATTTTTGGCGAAAACAATGACAATTTTCTAAACACGTATCATGAAAGGGACAAAATATATTCTTTTTCGAAATCTACATATGACATTTTTAATAAAGACATTGTTGTTTTATTTAATCTGTTTTCGAAACAAAATTGGTAACAATAGGATTGATATCAGTTTAATGATCTCTTTCTATATTTATTAAAGCTCAAGAAGTCAATCGTTCTTGACTCATTGTATTTCTTAGATATGTTTTGATTATTCTTAGAAATCAAAAGCCTCTTTTACAACTGCATATATTGACAGATATTGCCCCGAAAATTTTTAACAACTCACTCATCGCTTGAAGTAATAAATGAAAGTTATGTTACACAATATGCTTTGCTAAAACTGCCAAATCGCATTTTTGTTTTCCACCAATGCGTAAAATGCTAGTTGAAGCAATTGTAGCCTCTTGTGTAGTGCTGATGCGCTGCTATTCTAATACGTTTTTTGAGTGTGCTGCTTTGGATCCATAGCAGCTCATTGAAAAAAGTAAAGAACCACATCCACACCGAACAGTCATAGTGTCGATCCTTTTTGCAGTCATTTTTTCATCCCTATTCATGATGTTTTCCAACAGCAGTTTCTACGAATTATTCTTACACTATAGCATACTGTGTCGCTGAAAAGACTATTTATATTTAACGCATTAATCGGTAATTACTACTATAGATGTAAGTCGCAAGTTCTGTTACAGAACAAAAGAAATCGACCAATTTTTCATACCGTCCTGTGTGAGATTATGAAACACGTGCATCAGAGTTGCAATATAGAGATTTATTGTCTGTCGTTTTTATTCTTATAGGTGCGCCATTCGAGTGTTAGCAGATAAGAAACGAAGTTCGAATCGTTGGCCAACGAGATTTTACTCGAGCTCTTCGAATTTCTCGATAATGTTCATCTCTTTCATGCCTTCTGGAATCTCAACTTTCGCTTTAATATATTGCTCTTCGACAATTTTCGACACTATCGATTTAATTTTCGATCAGTGTCCCAATATGAATTTGATCTGGTCGTTACAAGACTCTTACTATTGATTAATGATCGAATCATTTCACTTTGCCTTTCTGATGATGATGAAACTCCAAATTTGGTTGAAAATTTTCTCCACTATGGTTTCACTCTCGATCGACTAAATAATTTGCAATCACTTTCACTTTTTCACATCAATTCCATAGAAAAAATCAATATGATCTCGAACAAATCTTTGTATTCCAGTCAACTGACATACTTGCACTTGACTAAGTGTTGCATTCGATCTAATGAAAATTTGACTGACTTTATCAACAACATCTGGCGTCTTCCAAAACTCAAGCATTGCCATCTTGGTTTTGAAATGGCTCATCAATCCGTATTTTCACAACTGACAATGACTTCATTATCGATCGAGTTTATTTCAGCGGTATTCCTCCGATTGTATCCAAGAGATTTATCAAATCTATTCATAAAAACACCTCAACTTTGTCACCTTCGCGCGACTCTATTCTCCAATATTGGAGTTGATTCATTATCGCATGAAATTGCACCCCGCGTAACGACTTAGAGTATCACTGCGATTGCTTCACTTTCTACATCCACCTTTCTACTGCGTCACACACCAAATCTACGTCATTTGACAGTGAATACGTCGAATTTTTTCTTGAACGGTCACGAATGGAAACAAATTATCATTGATCATTTAGCTCAGATCGAAGTACTCCGAATGCATATTGAGTTCAAATTTCTCAATGAGAATAGAAGAGAAGAACACATCGATGAGCTATTGGAAACATTTCGGACATCTTTTTGGCTCGAGGAACATCGCTGGTTTGTTCGATGTGAATGGAATTCACTGATTGAAAATGATTCGATTATACTTTACACTTTACCCTATCACTTTGACTATGTTCTCGCACCGGATCAGAACCAAAGATACAAATCGACTTGTCCACATGATGAAGCCTATTGGTCTTATAACTGTGTTCGCAACATTAGCATAGAAAGCAACGTCAATGAATGGCTTTTATTGCCCATTCGTTTTACTAATCTCTGCTCGTTACACATTCGTCTTCCGATAAAAGGATGCTTATTCTTTCTTGTTCCAACACTCCATCATCTAGTTTCACTGACTGTAGTTCTTCATGACGATTTTATCGAATCAGAACTTCAAATGTTACTCGATCGAGCACCTCGTCTCGTTTCGTTAGAAGTTAATGTTTCACCAGATTTGTTATGGATACTGTTGAAAATCACTAGCAAGTCCATTCGTCGACTGACTTTGTCCAATTCATCTACTTTCGATGGCTTCTTTCTTAATACGTCGCAATGTGCTACATTGATTAATTCATCTTTGGGACAGCAATGTGAAGTTTTCTTGGTAAATTTCAAAGATCGATCGAGTGCTCTTGACTTTGTCAAAGCAAATCCTCGCATTCGAACGCTAGTTTGCCAGTTCGAAGAAGAAATAAGAAACAGTAAGCGTTTGCCATCATCGGCAAAAGATGAACTTATCGACTGGCTCAAAGAACGTTTGTCTTCGATGAGTTATATTCGTCGAACAGTTTATCCGAATACTAAGATTCAGATTTGGATTAATCGATAGATTCACCATGATTATTATGATCAAATTATTGTACTTATTCACTAAAAGTGACAACAAGAAACTCAAATATATTAATTAAATGAGAAAAATTAGTACACTTGTGACCAGGGTGGGGTTCGGGCCTGGAAGATTGGCGTGAGTTGAATGCGAAGAAAAATAAACCACGCCATACATAGCACATCCAACACCCACAAGCCTATTTCTGAATAAAAGTCATATTATGTGACTGTTGAATCAATATATCTCATATGTTCACTCAAACTTTCTTTCAATAGCATGAAATGAGACTGACTTCGATACCGATACAGTTAACTAATTAAATTAGTTCAGACGTTTAGTTTCTTCTTATTAGCTGAGCTACGTATTAATAATATAATATCCTTTCACTTTTAAATTTCACCGAATGAACGTTCTGACGAAAGCAGAAACTAAACGCAGCTTGTCGTCGCATGTGCATTTATGTATTCAGGTTCGGATCCAAATGCTCGACATGTAAACAGAACGAAATTATTATATGTAGGCTTTGGTTGTATCAATGAATACTTTCAAATGAAGCTATTGAAGATTAATGATATTAGGGGTAGTGATAGAAAAAGAGTTTCATGAATGACCACAATTAGTCGCTTTTAATATAGGTTACTATGACATAAAGTCAAGTGACTTATCGAGATTTTTTTGGCATGCTGAATCTCAGTTTCAGAGCATGCGACACAGATGAAATCTATAAATGATGAATTTTTATCAAAAAATATTTTCCGGCCCGCATATGGAAGAAAAAATGTCATATTTGATCTCCATCTGATTAATCTTGCCATTTGGTTTAGCATTCCGAATTTTAAATTTTCTCTTAATTTACATTCAAGTTTATCAATAGATATAAATTACGATTAAATTCTTAAGATCGACTGGGAACTGAGAAAAAAATCTTTTGATGAAAATTTATCATTTGAGTCCATTGCCATCCTCCATAAATTTCATGTGAATTCCATACCCTTAAACATAATCAACAATTCGAGATTACCCATGCATGAAGCTATTACATTAATCACTAAAATTTTAATAAATCAGGGAGCCGATATTGATACAAAAAACATAGTAACAGAAGCAAAAATCATTATCTTCTTGATGAAATAGAATCGAATAAAGCGAAAGCAGAAAAACAAATTCGAATCAAACTTACGCTGTGAGTAGTGTAGCTCTTCCATACCAAAACTAAAGCATCACATGAGATTCTTGAGCAGAGTGGAAACGAGTTGTAGTTTCCACTACTCATCACTAATCTAGTGATATCTAGTAGTCAAATATTATTCTTGATAGAGACTATCGATGAAAAGAAGGTAGTTTTGTGTGATTATATCCATAAAAATATGTCATGTCATTTGAATTTCTATATTTCCTGGTTTTAATTATCTACTTTCGATAATAACGATGAGCAATTCGACGTTAATTTTTCGACGAATTTCGAGATTGTTTTCTGCTGCGATGTCGTTGTTGTCGATGTTTTTTGTTTTTATGCTTCTAATGTTGCTGGAGGAATCACTAACATTAGACATATTTCAATGACATTGTCTGTTTTTAAAATTATCATTTCGAAACATTTTCGATGGCTCTGTATCAGAGTATTAAATTGGCCATTAAACTTGCATGGGAAAAGCGAGAGTCAGAAAGATTGCTTTTATGAACATGCCGCTTATCTCCTATACTTTTTCGAGTTCAAATTAAGACATGTTCCTTTTTAGAGTACATTCAATGATGGAATATGAGAAAAGGGAACATACACGATTTGGAATCGAAATAATGAGTATTGATAATATAAAACAGTGAAATTATTTGCGGCTCATTTATTTGATTGATACACTCATTCAACTAAATTTACCCTACTAATTTGAAAATATTTAACGCATATTCGAATTAAAATCGATCATAACGGAAAACAATCCCAAGAATAAAATGTCTATTGACTTTCCTGATTATTAGCAGTTGCAAATAAATTCAGATTGATGAAAAGGTATTACTGCACCAAAAATAATCAGTTAGGTTTGATTTTTTTTAAATTATTTTTCATGACGATCGATATCTAGCAAATTAGATATTTCCGGCGTTTGTCATTCTAGCCGATGGATTTGAACGAGTGTTTTCCAGAATCTTTTCTATTTGCAAATGCTTATTGTGACATCAGTGATTCTTCAGATACAGAGCTTCAGATTTATGCGAGTGCTAAAAGTGTATTTCTGGCTTATGTTCATCCATTTTTTGCAGAAATTCGTTGAAAATATTCTTAATAAAAACGAGATTTTTCTGAAAACTTTAGAATGTGCTGCTCATGTATTTGCTTCCAGTATTTAGTGAATCAATTTTTTGCATAAGAATCTTGCTTTGATATCCAGGTTTGCTGTCAAAACATTCTAACACTCGTTATCCAAGATCATTAAAATATTCGCATGTGGAGCACTACACTGGTCAAGACAGGTGCAATTCGACTAAATAAATTTACAGTCTTCCGTCAGCGGAGCAGCCTGTTATATACTGTGCTCTTTATTCACATAAATTCATGACTCAAAGGCTAGCATTGATTTGTGTACAATTATTATAATGTTAAAAATGTGAATTTTAGAGTCAACAACTTACCATCGAAATGAATTGCGATTTCTTGTAGATGGATTTCATTGACTTGATTGTATTTCACATTTATTGTCTTGTTAACCACCTTGAAATGTGTGCCCGGTAACAAAATTAATTCTCGTTCAAAAGGAAGCATGGAATAAAATGATACATCTCTTGCTGATGATGATGTAATCAAGAAAATATTTCCAATTCGATTTTGAATCAAATTTTTCATCGCAAAATGTACACATGTATCATAATCCATAGATAACGATGAGATACCCCACTATGGAGAAAGGATAGTCTAAGTAAACTTTTAAGGAATTCAAAGCAATACGAACGGACATGAGAGAAAAATTTTTAATGAAGAACGTTTTATTTCGAAATCACTCGTGCTTCGTATGCCTCTGTATGAAATATTTACTTCATAGTTTTAAAAATATGACCACTTTAAGTTTTATTTTTAAAAATAAAAATTTTCAATTGTTATACTTACCCAAGATACGATGGAACCGATTCGATAAAGATGAGCTTTATTGTCATTTATTCCACGACAATACGTTCCAGGTATTGGAATTAATTTGCTTACAGCCATATGAAAAAGTTTCAGATATGGAAACCAAGGCTTTATTTCTTCATATTTTTCACTACGAAGTGCTCGATTGACAGTAGAATAAAGCATACTACAATATGTATATATTCTTATTGTAGCGAATTCTTCCTTTGATAATTCATAGGTATCACGAGAATCACTTAAACTCCAACCAGCAGAACACACCAATGCTGATTTTAGAGAAACTGGATGATTCTCAAAAGCATCCAGGAGTGAAACAGTTTTTGTCGTCAAATAAGTTGATCGTAGATTTAGAGCAGTTAATGGCACACATACCGTCTATGAATATAAAAACTACATATAGTATGATTTTCAAAAAGTAACTAATAATACCGTGACACGTTGATGTACTCGATTACATTTTGAGAAAATTGTGAATGGAAAATAGAGATAGATGTAAACGCTACAACCCGACAATAGTAACATATACTGATCTGCAGTTTTCACTGTTCAAAAGAAAACACTCCGAGATTTCTCTTGCAACTATTCTTCGAAGTCTTTTTTCTTTCGATTCAAATTTGTCTTCAGAGTACTCTTACAGTTCTTGAATGCAACAAGCTAGAAATGTACGCGTTGCGTAGATCAATAGAAAGAAAAATTCATAATCGCGGGTTACTATTCGATGCTTAAATAATAAGAGAAATTGCCTCACAATATCATCGTCAAAAGTATAATTGATGTGATGAATGATGGAGATACCAAAGTTCGAGATAATAAAATAGACCAGCACATTCTTTATTGAATGGTGGCAACCACAGATCTCTGATTTTGATGCTTGACGAATACACGTGGTTCTGTTCAATTCTGAGACGTGTACATTAGTTATCTATATTTTCCAGCAGCCAAACAAATGGGCATAGAATTTTCAATAAAATCTCTCAAAGCTCAAATCATTATTTCTTCAAGAATATTCAAAGCAATTGATATATATTAAGAAGCGACGCTGAATCTATTGAATCTATTTTTGTATTAATGATACTTTTCTCATATTTACATTATGAAAAATATGGCATTATTAAATGGTCTAATACTGTTTTATAAAAGGTTTAATTTTACCTTAATTGTAAGCCAGCCAATGACGTGCCATAAAATAAAAAACATTGTCAAACCAAAAGTCAATCAGTATGTGAAATAAATATAATTGATTTAAAAATTTAACTGAATAATTACTAAAGAAGAAAATTTCATTAAGATATTCTTTACAAAGGTTATTGTTCTGAATAAGTTTTTTTTTCCTCATATATCTAAAAATATCACCTCTTCTAAGTGGTATATAGTTAATGTTAATATCTCTCTGAGCAAAAGCTGAAAGAGTAAGAACTACCAGAGATCTCAGAGTATAAGCTATACACATATTGGCAATTCTTTTATAGCCGAACTCGAAAAATGTCTCGTTTGTAGAAGATTTTATAACGAAAATGTGTTCCGATTCTGAAAAACTCTGCAGCATTTTTTCTCTTTTACATTTATTAACATGACTTTATTGTAAGATTCCCAAGTATTTCATCGAATAAATTTATTTCTATTCATCACACATTCATAGTCTTGTTGTTCCTAGACTGAAACGGTTTTTCCTAGAAAAGAATTCTTGACTAAATCAAGTATTTGAAATTGATTTCGAACTGATTCAAGATTATTTCAAATAGTGCGATATGATATGATAAACGATTTACTAGTGTAGATCGATGACTTCGAATCATTTGAGAAAAAATTGCATTTTTGTCGATAATGTCGTTATAGTCGGATAAAATTTAAATACACAAAAACAAATAAACATGAAAATAACAAATTAATGATAGGCGCGTTTTGAAACTTTATTTTCTACTTGAAATTAAATTATAAACATAAAACATTTCTGATTGTGAATTCATAGAAAAAATATACGAATGCTTCATTAAATTTTCATAGCCCAATGACAAATTTTTATATATCATTAGCAATTTAATTGCATATCAAATTAGAACATATAAAATTTCGAAGAACTAAATGAATGCATTGTTCTTATACAAACCTATTATAAATTAGGACATGTAAAGTGATGAGTTTATAATAAATAACTAATATTATGTGTCATATGACCGTTTACAATCTTCAAATTAAGATCACACATTATTTCATGTTTGAACGCTTGTTTTAAATTCTTGAATCAAAGAATTATGTTGATTCTTTTCAAGGAATCTGTCAAATAATAAGAATTAATCTACGTTGTTTAATGTAACTTATCTTGTTTGAACCAATTTTACTAATCATTGACTTTTAATTTGGAACAGAAAAGGCTCTGAATTATATTTCTTTTTCCTTTTCTATTGTCTCAATTATTCATTTATGTGAACTTAATTTATCTCAACAACGCATGAAGAGCAAAGTAGGATATCTGAGTCGGGTGTAGCTGTGAGTGTTAGTTTAGATGATAGCAATATCTAAATTCGAGACTCGTACCGACATCGACACTGATGATAAGTTTCGTATCAGTTAAAAATAATGTCCTAAGCTAGTTTTAAGCACAAGAACAATTATATTATTTTTCTATTACTCATAATAAGTTAGTGTTTTTATTGAAATTAACAATAACGGTGGTCACATACTTTTAGATCGTCCCTATTTGTCTGCAACAACATTGAATGAATACGAAATAGAACAAATAAGCAAGTTTTTGTTTTACTCTTAATCATATAAGTTTGAAATTTGTTACAAAAATTGATTGAAGCCACAAAGTAATTCAATTGTTCACGCATCTAAAAACAGATGGATCATCTCGAAGTAAATGGATTTGATTGATAAACCATTGAAAAAAGTCTTTAGCCTTTTCATCTGTTAGTGAACCTCGGAGGCAAAGCACACGACAATTTTTATCTCTTTGTAATGCAAATACATGTAGAGTAAACGAATCGATGATAGTTGTTAGTTTTTCGAATGATAAACCAAGATCATGAAGATGATGCAGCGTTTGTGTAACTATGTCTTATCGAATGAAGTGAACTTCTTCAGCAAATATAATGCCAATACGTACACAAGTAAATTCATCATTGAACGACGTGTTTAAACAATTGAAAGTGATCAGTAGATACTTGACTTTAAGAGCTGCTTGAAGTAGATGGCATATATCGAATGTTCTCTTAACACAGAGACTGTTCAATTTAGCTCGATAAAAGATGATCGTTTGAATTGATTGAAAAGTCATTATAGATAGAAAACTAGTAACAATCACTCAAAGGTCAAAAATTTCATTGTGAAAATTTGACTTCTGACCAATTGAAATCCAATCCAAATTGCTCTCATCATCTTATTTGAATCAGAACATTTTTGAAGCAAAGTATTACTGTATTGTAAGTGATTGTTGCAGTATATGAAGAAAGAAATGGATTATTCTCGAGCTCTAGATTCGGTGACCCGACAGAGATTCTCAGGATCAATCGTTGGTCGGATAATATGTAGCGACATGTTTTCGGAAAACGAACTAATCAATATATCAAATTAAAGAATATGTTCTCATATATGTGACTAGTTGATCTTTATCATATTATTCAAATAGATGAGAATATACTGGTTGTTGATGGGTTTAGAACTTCGGTGAATATGGATATCCATGTAAGTATTAAGCAGATGAGGGAAGAGATGTGTTAGGAGAACATAGAGAATAGTTATAAGCTTCTTAGTTGTAACCTAAATCCCTACTATCCTCCATGTACACTGGCATTGAGAAGTTCACGACGACACTGACAGCTTTAGTATTACTCCAAAATCTATATCTACCCACATCCTTGCATTCAATAAGAATTGTACAGTATAACTATAGACTATTTATGACGAAGTACGACCGGAAGCGATGGTCGCTCACTAAATCGTTTACGATTGATATGTATCATCTATTACGATATTATTTGATAAATCTTTAAATCCATGGTATCGTTATACTATTCATTCACGACTATTTTCTACGATGTCTTCTTAGAATCATCGTAATAAGTCCCAAAAGTGTTACTTACAATTCCTGTAGTGGCCAGCGTACATGTCTACTGTATGCAGTTGCTTTCAATGCTATCCGACTTTCGTTTAGAGGAACCGATAGGAATCAATTTTTTCTTTTATCAGAAGCAATGGAAAGTAAAGTTGAAAATCTTGGCATTTACTCTTCGTGTCTAGAAAGCGAGAGCTATATCTACTATCCAGTTCTAATGAGAAACAAGTTAACGAAATTACAAAGAAAGGCGAAGAAAATTAAAAGAAGCTTGAGAATTATTAGGTCTTTTTTGAACAAAACATACATTCAGGGCCAGTATCAAAGTCTAAGTACAAAGAAATATTGTTTCAATTGAAAATGGATTTCTTATTTCACTTCTAACTTTGCATCTGTACGTGACTTGAGACCCTGCAAAAAAACGTTCGTTCTATGTAATTCTAATTTAATGAAACCAATAATTAAACTTTCGTTTCTTTTTTCTTCATTTTCTAGTTATAATAGCAAAAAACATTTCATTCTCTCTCTTCAAATATCAAGTGCAGCCATTGGATTATTTTACACTTTACATTCAATTTTTGGGGGAAAGTAAAACTTTTACTTTACTGTAATTTATTATTTGAAAGAAAAATAATCTGACTTTAAAGCTTTCTTTCTGAAAGTAAAACAAGAGTAGAAGGGTCACTTCTAGCCATCATCGAGTTATGGTCATCTCTAACTGTGATGTTTCACCACTTTTGCTTAAAATGACTCCAGCTCATCGTAAATCTTTTCGTACCTCGATTGTACATCGGTCGAATAAACATTCACCATTTTTGCTGTATTTGATCGGTTTAGGGTTGCACACAACTGAGGTTGATCGACTCGAAAGTTAAACAGCTCCGAACAGTATGTGTTGGATATTTCGACATCTCAATAATTGATTGTTATATTCTCAATCGTTCATTCAAACGAATTAAATCAGTATAAAGAGGGTCTGAGATGCCATATTTATAAGGCTGCCTGAATCCTAAGCAACTTTCCAATACATACTGGCAAGAACTATTTAGTGTAAGTCGTTCAAATTTGATCTTTTACAGATGAATTTCTCGGTTATTTCATAAATAGTACACCATTCAATTCTACATATAACGTATATTTCTTCAGAAATTTGAGCAGAAANTATACAATACTACTTGTCTTGGACGGCTTTTATCTAATTCTGGTTTTTCTAACAAGTCAAACTTTTTAGCTCTTGTTCAAAGAAACGTTACTGATTGAGATAGCTATCCGTCACTAATCAATTGTAAACCAGAGAGAATTTTTATTCACGAGTTCATAAATGAATGAAAATTGCTACAAGTTCTTGGTAAGTCAAGAACTTACTAGAATGTTCCTAAGAGGTATTGCATCTAAGTTACCAACATTTCAAGTGGAGTACCATTCAAATATTCGTGCAGATTTAGGTATCATATACATTCGAGTTGGAAATACTCTGGAAGTTTCAACTCAAATTGACGTGATTGTCCATCGATTCACTAAATCTGAACTTGCTAAACATGCCCTACCTTGAACTAAAGTTCAAAAATACTATCGATCGTTGACTATCTTCTCATACTACTAGAAGCAACTTATTATTCAACATTTTATATGCGACTATGAATGGCAGGGAACAGAAAATCAGTACCTTTACCCACACTTAGCTGTATTTCGTCTACTTAAATACATTCTCTATCAATCGTTTTATTATTTAAACTAACTTCAAAGAGACTTTTCTTGACATTCAAACAAGCTACTGAACGGAGTTCATCCGAATGTTTCTCTTTTTAACCGATGTGCACAAATAAGAACGAATAGATTGTCGATGTTCAAAAATATTTCTCACTGCTTTTACATCATTAAAAGAAGTCCATTAGAAAGTGCTATATTTATTTCATTGTTACCTTTCTAAGAATAAGAGTTTTGTCTTGCAGCATCAGAAGTTCCAGTGAAACGCAACTAGTCAACGTAAAATAATTTTACATGGTAAAGTTACTTCAATCCTGACTATCGATGTATAAACTAAGCATTTTCTGAATCGAAACTTTCCTAGCATAGCTTAATGGTGATTAAAATGTATGATTTCCAAGTTCCTCGATATCCTGTTGTCCAGTTATTACTCTTGAATTTCAACTTTCATATTATCCGCACTCAAAAATTCTTGTTAATCAAAAAACAATTACATGTTAAGTGATGCTGAAGTTTACAGATTTTTTTGTTATGGCCTTGTAACAGGTTTTACTGTGCATTTATCGTTGAAAACATTACCTGGTCTCTTCCGAGTGACGTGTGTCTTCATGATAACCGCCGTGCGTGATGTTTTCATCAGATATGCAGTTTTTTTTACATTGATAAACTGATCATTGCATGTTTTTTGTTTCTTCAATGCTCTACCTCTTTTCTTTTGCTTTGCTTTTCATGTCGTTGTAGTATATGAAAATAAGCATTGAAATTTCGTTTCAATGAAAGCATTATATTTGAATGCTCAAGTTTTCCTTTTATACGTAACAGAAACAATGATCGTCTGTTCTCGTATACGAATAACACTCACAGTCGCCTGTCTAATCTCTGCTATAAGAGTTTTAGTACAAAATGTGTTCAATTTTCTTTCACTTATAGGTCGTACGAGACAATCGAAAGTAGCCAACTAGAATGAGGAACTTCGTTCTATTTCTAAATACGGAATTGAATTTGTTCCGATTTATAGCTGATTTCCTAAGAGAACATCTGCGATAAGGATTAAAAGGGATGTTTGTACAGAATTTTTCATGTTGTGGTATATTTTCGTATTTATCGAAAGTTCCGCAATTTTTATCATAAGGAAGTATTTTTTACGTACATGTTTATAGAACAAAGTTTACTTTCCTTTCCACATATCGTTCAAAAAGCATCAGAACGTGCTGTATTTTACATGGTGAAATTCTCGAGAAAAATATCAACTCATCGAGAGAGTGCCATCCAGGAAATTATTTTCACTTTTTGACTTTATTAACAGCAAACTAATTAGAATTCATAATTTTGTAGAATAAGAACTTTCTTATAAAACTCAAACGGGAAAAGTATCGAAAAATCAGACAGTATAGAAAAACTTCTTAATAATCAACCAGCTAAAAGTCAGAGCCAAACTCTGAGAATATATTTCACAAGAATATCAAACTATAATTCTATTGAACAGGCTTCAATGTTATTTAATTACAATTAAACGCTAAAAAAGGGATAAACAGTGTGTGGGTTGATGTCTTAGTATTTCTTTTTACCCACACCCCTTCCATTTACTAATGTTTTCGAGTTCTAAGTAGACTAATGGAATTCAAAAAGAATTTTCTGTGTGTCTGAAACACCAAGCCGTGTAACGTTAAAAAATTAAATAGAATTCAATATATATCTATTCGATTTTTATTTCACTAACAACTTACAGAGCAAAAACAGCATAACTGTACAGTTGTCTGCTTTTGTAAAGGAGAAAAAGAAGAAAGTTATCAAAAGTTGAGATTTCACTCTAAGTACAACTTAGAGAAAATTGACATGAAAAAGCAGTATAAATGTCCATTTGATTTCAGTGTTTTTTAATTGAATAGTATGCAGAATCTAAATGTGTGATTGCGGAGAACAAAATTCCATGCAAATAATTAAAAGCTTTGTTGTTTTTCTAGAGACGATAGATCTATTCCAGAGTGGAAAACATCACAACCTATCTTCGTTTGAGTATTAATTGACTTTTTTAGTTGCAACTTGCAACAAAGGAATGACAAATACTAGGGTTCCACTAACGACAGTGCAACCGCCAAAAATAACATAAGGTCATAGAAAAGGTCGATCAAAATGAGCAAATGCATCTCGCATTCCTCCTAGATATATTGCATGTTTAACGAAATGTAAAAGCATTGGCCAAAAAATAAATAACGACAAGAATGATCGCTGTTAAAGTAACATAACCACCTGAAAAGAAGCCAAAAAAGGATGCATACCCTATATGAGAAAAAACAGGAGAGCCACATAAGGGAGCCACCATGGTAGCGAAACCAGAAATAAGCAATGCTATAATGAACAAGAAAAGTCGATTCACCTACGAAACGAAAATAATTTAGTCGAATATAGCTTTTCGCATCGAAACATTTTCGTACCGATTTTCGATCACCTAAATAACCAATGATAAAACGACCGAAAATATTCGAAAGACCAATTGACATAACAATATATGATCGTTGATCTTTCATGACATTTAAATCATTTGCAAGATCATCAGCATAATTGTATATTACATTGAAGCCAAGACTTGCTAAGAAATTCGATACAACAAATAGTGAAAATACAGGATTTTTGAGTAGGTTGAGGTCGATTTGTTCCATTATTTGATTAAAAAATGATTTTATTGATGATTTGTCAATGGTGACATCTGAAAACATTGGTTCGAAATGTTCTATNTGTAGATCCATCCTGCGAACTTAAAAGTGGCTCGTTTTGTTTTTGTTCGACTTCTTTACGCAGTTTTCGCTGTAGTCGTCTTTGTTTGCTGGGTTCTTGTGGTAGAGGAAGCGAAACAAAGAATTTTCTATTATTGTCTCAATAGATGGTTTGAAGATTTCTTTGCATTTAAGAAAGTTTTTTATCTATCAAGCAATGTCTTATTAGACTTGAATTTCAAATCAGTATTATAGACATATATGATCTTTTTTCCGTCTTTGACGATTGAGAAAACCCAAAACAATTACCATCAAGAAGCCAAATATAAGACTCAGTAATATGATACCGGACTCGAGTAGTAATGCATTTTCATAGTTGAGCCACAAACGTATATTGACGATTCCATTGATTATATAGGAAAATACCATTGTACCCAGGCCAGAACCACATACAGCGATGCCCATAGCAAATGTACATTTTTTTTTCAAAATACAATCCGACAGAAACAATGGTTGGCAAATACATGAGTGCAAAACCAAGACCTGAAAAATATTGACATAGGGACGAAGCGAAGAATTCGATTTATATATGAAGTCAGCGACAAAATTTTTAAAAAAATTTTCTCAAACTCGATCTTCTCCTCGTAAGCATGTTTTTAATAATAACAGAGGAAATACATGGAAAAGTGTAATGTTTCCAACCGTATCGTATTACAATGTATGATCTATCAATTATTTCTAAAATCCTTAGAGGAAAATTTTCTTTTCAAGACAAGTTCACTTCTATCAGTGCCTATGTCTATCATAAATTCGAGTTTTTCGCACATAGTTAAAGAATAAATACCTGCATTTGAGTTGCTAAGGAGTCTCTATTGTAACTAAATTCGATGAAGTACAGATATAAAATGAGTAGAAAATCAATTAATGAAAATAAACATATTCATTACTCCCTTTCTAATTTTTCTAAAAGCAGTCTCTTAGAGATTTAGTTTTGTTTTCTATTATCCAGTTCACAACTTTCTAACTTCTAAGAATCTTCGAGTATGAGTGAAATTTCCATGTACTTCGCCCATTCTCCTTAAAATCAGGTTTCCAAGGTAAAGATTCATTTTTGAAAAGCGTTTTTCATCCGAAATTTGCAGATCGGAAATTTTTCAGTTAAGAAATGCGAAATACTGTTACATAAACAAATAAAGTCCCCTCTTATACTACATCATTTATCCTAGTTCTTGTACTATCTATATTACCCTTTGGCTTAGATTCGCACATTATAGAGTAACATAAAATTAAAAAGAAATATTATTCGTATAAAATTTTGTCGTTCACTTGATCAAGTATCGATATTGACTCTAACCAGTAAAAGAGCATACCTCCGATGACGCCAATTGTAATATAGTAAAACCAGATGTTGGTCCATAGTCGAGTGAGAAAAAAACCGAACGAGGCGATACAAGTACCTACTATAGCCACTACACGACAACCGTACATTTTAGTAAGCGGTGGCAATTGGTCATGAAAAAGAAGCATCATTAATAAAAGACAATGTTGAGTTCAGAGTAATACTAGTTTACCTGTGCCAAGAGTGACAGCTGGCAAAATATTGAAAATAGTCGATACAGAAGCTTGATCGAGCGAAAGTTTTGTTCGCATGAGTTCTAAGAACACGTGGCTCATTGAATACGTTATCCTGTTTTTGTAATATGAAATTACAGATGACATGAGGAAAATATTGCTTACCTGTCCATAATGAAATGGATCAAGAATGATGAAAAAATAATGACCAATCCCCATCCACCATCAGGTACGCCCAATTGTCCAACAGAGTATTTTTTCTTACCGTTCTTGCCCATTTTTGTCATTGGTTTCGATTAGTTTCTTCTGAAAAAGTAATATCAGCTGCACATTTTTTGGTTACCAAATAATATCTATGCTTATGAATGAAAGCGTATCATCATACAATGAGTGATAGTCCATTAGAAACCATGCAAGCACATGGAGCAAATAGTGCCAAAATTCTACTACATTTAAGTTTGCTCTCTGA
>OENT01002534.1:8222-20867 GCA_900239685.1 Rotaria macrura
GTTTGGGATATATTTGTATAGTACTATACTAATAAGTTTTTAGGTGTGACAATTGCCAGCTGGTGGCCCGCCGATGTATAAAATTGTATTTATATATTCCAGAAGTAGTGAACAATGGATTTGCAGAAAAGTCTACACACGACGTAAATGGAACACAAGCCTATAATCGAAAAATGAAGAGAAAGTTTACTATTGTTTTTAAAGCAATTATAATTACTAAATATAATTGTATAGAGATAGTGGTGACAATTCTAATATTATATAGAAAAGAAATAAGTAACCGAATATCGTATTAGAAATTAATAAAAAATAAATTTCATCTGTGTCAACGATATATAAATTTATGGAATCGTTTCATTGAAAAAGATTTATTGAAAATATTTTTCAGTATCTAAAGTTCATATAAAAATATATTTATTCTATAGAATTAACCCATTCACCACGATTCAGTTTTCTTAGAAACTTCTTCGAAATATTCATTTTTGTGAAGAATCAACTTCTAACAAATGCACTTATCGTTAGTGACCTTTTCGATTATCTCCTGCTGCTTATTCATTGTTCTCTTCTTTGTAGCATTACATCATGAGTCATTTTTTACGATCATATGAAAAATCCCTTAAGTTATTTGTCCGTTCTTTCACATCTTACGGGTAGCACATATAAGATAAGAGAACGAAACTTCCAGATTTTCTTTTCTTTGTTCTTGTCTCTATTCTTATACGTATAAAAGCGGCTAAAATTTCGAAATATTTCATTTGTCGTTCGAAGGAAATTGATACAGAAGCATTCCTCTGGCAAAGCATTTGTTAGAACATGATAAGTATTTCATCAGGACACTGAAAAGTAATCGTGCCGGATCAGGCAGCAAAGTTGGTCAAAAAAACCTTCGACGTGGCGAAGTTTACGGACTTCACAATAAAGAAGGAGTAAAATTGATCATGTGGAAAGACAAAAAGAACGTCTTGATGATATCCACAAGACCGTCGGATTCAGCAACTGTGGTAGATACTGGAAATATCAATAGTAAAGATGAACGCATCATGAAGCCACAAGTTGTACTGGATTACAACGAAGGAAGAATAGGTACTGATTTATCTGATCAGCTATCATCATATTACACGTGCCTCAGGCTGTCAATAAAATGGTACCGAAAGGTAGCATTTGAATTAGTTTTTGGGATGAATTTTGGTAAATAGCTATTTGATATACAAGGAAAACTACGCAGCAAGCAAAGTGACCATTCTGCAATTTCATGAAAGTCTTGCCCGATCTTTACTGCTTGGCATACCATTCGAGAAGCTGAAGCCGTATCCAAGACAAAAATCAATAGGTCAAACAAAACGCAAACTTGCTGATCACAAACTTGAAGAAAAAGAAGGAGCTGCTCGTGATGTGTGAAGATGTTGTGTTGGTTGTTACGAGAAAAATAGGGAGCAACAACCAAGAGAAGCGTGTCATTCAACAACAAAGAGAGTAAAAACTTTCTGTTCTGATAGTAACATTTTTTTTGTCTTGATTGCTTTAACGAGAATCAGCATGCTATGTAAAAAATGATTCTCAAAATAATTAGCGAAGGCAAATCAGATCGCACATTATGTGTAACCTTCCGCTTAAGAATAAAAGAAAAGAAAGCGTTTTTCTATTAAGTTTATTACTAAAATATAGTAGGGTTCACCGGTGGACCCCATCGTGGTGAATGGATTAATAAGCCTTAAATTGGTAGATTCTAGGAATAGCATATACGAGACAAAGCTGCAAGTGGATAGTAAAATAATATTTAGTACTTCATTTTCAATTATGCAATATTAAAGTATATTGTAATCCTATTTTTGATAATTCTATTACTATCTAGAAAATAAATGGATGCTTAAAGAATATATTAACAAAAATATACTAAGAATAAATGAAAACGAATTTTTGTTAAATTATTATTTGTGAATTAAATCAAGTCACTTAAGATATCGAATCAAGAGACGCAAACATGTTCAAATTTAGAAATTGAGGATTAAGTTCAGTTAATCGTAGGAAGAAAATTCCAAAGATATATAAAATCAAGCTGACATTAAAACTTCAAACACTAAATAAAAATGAATATCTTATAATCATCTGGAGTGAAAGTCTGAATTAGTTCACGGAATGGAAATCACTGAAAAAACTAGTTCTAGGAAGAAAGAAATATTGAATATTTTCAAGAACACAAATAGAATTATTTTTTCACTTCTGAATATGTATTAACCTCCTGAATCCCAAGGATTCTTGGGTTCTTTACGAGCTTATAGAAAAATCACTCTCTCATGCATTCTACCATCGTGAATCAGCTGTATACATATATATTTTGTCATATATGAAACGTGGATTAATACAGTCGAAGTGATGAACATTTCGTTTCACAGCTGTTTATCGATAGAACAGAACGAAAAAAATTCTTTTGTTCTTCTTGTCTTCAGTCTGAAGTCAGCGGGATCTAAGAGGTTAATAAAACTAAGAAAGAGATAAAAGCAACTCGAACTATTGGTTACTTGCTATAACAATGGATTACGAGAAAGAGAGCGTTAAGATGGTTTCCTGTCTTTTCACTCATATGTCTAACAACAAGACACTATAAATTACGTATCAAGTACGCTTCTAAACTAAACTTAAGACGTGTGAACTGCCAAATAAGACGCAAGGCATTTTTTACAGTGAATTATCACTCCATGCTGAAGCCATTAAAGGCTATCTCTGCTTGAATTGGTAAGATTGTATCGATTATTTCTCGGTTAGAATCACCTTTTCAGAAAGAAGTAAAACCGCAGTTTGATAGAGAATTTGTTTTTCTATCTAATTGTATTATTCAAAATCTCGGCCCATATAATTTTTTTAAGAGGCTAACGCGTAGTGCATTTGATATTGATTCGCTTAAAACGCTAAGCCTTTATCACTCTGCCGGTTGACTAATTAACGGTTTCATTTCTCTTTCTTTAGTTTTGATTCATCATTGCATAAAATCAACACAAAATCATCATCGATGTTTCTGTTGTTTATCCGTGTTTTGGATATCAGTGTTCCGAATTGTGTGACTGTTTTAATGAAACATTATTGACTAAGATAATATTTGATTGAGACCTATTTATGATCAATACAATAATACTTACATGCAATAAAACTGATGTTAATCAAACAGATTAGGTTGTTAGTAACTTTGCAATTGGAGTATAGTAAGAATTAATTTCTTGCAAAATACATATTATTCAGTTCTAGCATAGGAATTTCTTTCTCATTTTAGTAAAGAAAACAGTATTCATGATTAAATATTTTTTAATTTTATCATTATTCAACGTTGAACTGTATTATTGTACCAAAGAAACCTTTATTAGTAACAATATCATTTATCAAGCAAAGGCAGCTATAAATTATCGATACTTTGTTGTTCAATATGGAGATAAATTTAAATTGCTTGGTTGCTGTACTGAAGTTCGACTGTCCCTTTCAATCCCGTATGTCATGTCATAGATGACATGCGGAACGAAAAAGAAATATTTGGCGTTCTTTCATCTTATCAGACGTCGAGAATCATATGATATATTTAAAGGAAAATCACTTCGCATGGCAAGGAAGAACGAATCTATGTGTCGAACATATGTTTTAAATAGCTGAACGCAAGAGAGAGACGTTGAACTATTTGTTTTCGTGTTTCTCCAGAACGCAAGAATATGTCGGGATTGAAAGGGTTAACGTCTCCGATGACATGATGTGTCGTAAAAATCAATGATGAATATGATTTCTTTCAAACGAATATTAATGAAATAATTGGTTCAGGTACAATTATACATAAACATGACAATATTATTATTGTAACAGCGTTTCATATAATTCTACCACAATATCTATTAACATTTAATGAATTTTCAATGTTAAATATTTTTACTCTGATATCAGTGTTTTTTTTAATGTTATATCAAGCTCTACTTCTTTAATTATAAATCATTAGTATGTATTGAATTATATTCATTTTTATGCTGCTCATTGTTGTATATTCTCTTGGCATTTGGCTATCCATTGTTATGTAAATCTTCTTTCAAAAGTGGGACTGTCAAGATTGATTTACAACACCAATTGTCCTCATTAGAATTAGAATGTCATGTAATATCAAGCACAACAACATTTTCGTTATCATAGTGGGTGGATATCGGTAAGTGAAACAAAATTAACAAAGAATTGAAACGCGAACAGCAGGAGAAGAGACCGTTAGATGGATGAAATGGTAAATTGTCTTTTGAAAACCTTTACCTAATGTTCTCTGTAATACAGTGGATTTTAGAAGTCTGGTATCACTTTTTCCTTAGAGTTGTGTATAAAACCTATACAACTTTAATTTAATTCGTCTATATGCCTGTATAATAGACGCTGAGTACTATATCAATATCGGTTTAATACAAAAAGCTTTGAATATAAATTACAGCAAAAACAAACCAACTTTAACGCCGAGAAAAGAATGGAATAAAAGAAACATAATGATAGCATACATGTTTGAAAGACTCGGACTTTTTCTTTTCCAATAGTCATTTGTAGCCTTATTTGGCTTAGTCCAATTTCAGGTACTTTTTCTTTTCCAATAGTCATTTGTAGCCTTATTTGGCTTAGTCCAATTTCAGGTACTTTTTCTTTTAAGTCATATTACAAATAAATAAGCATTTATAAATAGGTATTATTTGCTTAAATTTGAAATTAGTTTGTTTTAATAGAACTCGCTTATAAATAAGCATATGATTATTTTCCTACTGAATTCCTGGTCATTCAACGAAATCTTTTAAAATATAAGATTTGTTTTTTGATCTTTGTGCATAATTTAATTTTTGATTCTAAATTTATGATCCTCAAGTGAAACAATCTTCTAACATTAGTGAAGGGTCTATTGTTCGGAATGAAAACTGCAGCTCCAAAGTTAATTTTTTATATCTAACGCTGGGATTCTTAGGCTGAATGTATCCTAAAGTTAATAATGATACCATTTTCTTATTCGAATTTCAGCTCATAACTCTACAGTTGGCCTTTCTTCTAGGAAACAAAGATTTTCAAGTGAATAGCTGTCAAATATTGCTTATAGTCTATGTCTCGTGTTCAAAATGAAACTCAGACAAAATGATTTGTCCTATCTTCATCAAGACTAAAGATATTTATTTAAACAATATGATCATGAATTCAACTAAAATAATCATGGAACTCACATGAATTGAATAAAACAAGCCAGTATGCTTTATTTAAGTTTTACATTGTATTAGCAAAGAAGAAGTACTGTTTGATAGAAAACTCAAATTTTTAATATCCTACCAATTGGTGGTTTATCAAAACTCAATAATAGATAATAATTGCGCATTTTATACATAATAAACGGTGCAAAAGCCTTTGGAAAAATGTCAAACTATCTTAGACCGTCTTTCCGCCTTCTAAATCAATCCAAGCTAATTTGTTAGAAAGAGCGAAGTCTAAACTACGAATTTTCATTGAGATATATTTTTTCCAGAATCACATTGAAAAGAAGAAAAAGTCAAAGAACCAAACATCTCAAAAAAAATGTCCTTGCAATTTAACCATCGAGCAGCATCAATTTTTATTTTCTATTGAAGAGAAATAAGAAAACATGATTCACGAAGATTTGTGTAGCTTAAAGAGTACTCTTTTCAATGGTATATTGGAAGTTAAATTTACTCTTTGTGTTGGTATCAAAATATAGTTTTTTCTGAACGAGCTACATAAAGTGGCAGTTCTTGCTACCTAACCGGTTTGCAGCGATAAAAAATATTTTTTGAATTATGTTTTTTCTGCAAAATTTCGACGATCAGGCATAATTTGAACAAATAGCGTAGAAAGAATTGATTTCATACATGATTTTTGAAGATGATGGCTGATGTTTTTGGAAAGTTATAGTTCTTAAAAAAGATTCAATTTTACAAAAAATCTTATCCTTAATACTTCTTCGATTCAAGAATCAAGAGCAGATCTAAAAATTGTACCAATGTTCATATCGGTAGAGTTTTTGATGGGCTACATGTTGGTGTATTGTTTTGTTCAAGTTCGATACATGGAGCTCAACATAATTGAGAAATACAGACTTTTCACGTTGCAAGAACGTTTTTACAGGTGTTTGGTTTTTGATTTTTCCTTCTTTTCAAATTGATTCTGGAAAAATATGTCTGATATAAAATTTGTAGTTTAGACTTTGCTCTTTCTAACAAAAAAAATTGGATTGGTTCACAAGGCGGAAAGACGTTCTAAGAGAGTTTGACATCTTTCCAAGACTTTTGCACCGTTTATTATCTGAAAACTTTTGAGAAACGAGATAAATGGTAATTAAAGTAACAGCTATTTAAATTATATCTGAGATGAAAAGTATTCAAGAGAATTTTGACAGATCAGAGAAATTTTCTTTTCTTTCATACTTTTACTCACTTTATCTTATGAAATTATGTTGTCATTTTCGTGCTTCCAAATGATTATGTGAGGTTTTTTATCATTTATGTATATACTAGTGTATTAAGCATCTATTATCACATTATAGATATTCACCCTGAACGGAATAACTTTTAATTAAGATATGTACTATAGCCAATGTAAAGCATCGTTTTATGAAGTTTTAATGCCTTAAAAGAAAATCATTGTTCAATGATAATGTTAAAAGATGATCATTTATCTTGCGATTTTCCTCTGTTTAAGTTTGAGTCATTCCGATGAGTCTATAACCTTCAAAAACATTCTTTTTGGTAGCAAAAATGCTTTTCACATGATTATTTTCAACAAGTCAGAGCCATTGTTTAGGAAAATCTATTACTTTAAATACATGATCATTAAAAATTGATTCAATCCTTTTTCTATCAAAGAAAGAAGCTTTGTCGTTGTAAATTAAAATGTTTTAAAAGAAAACGGTTAGTTTCTACTGAAATATTTTCGATATGATTTGATAGTTTTTATAATTAATACTTGTTTATAGAATTTTTCTAATTCATACAGAAAGTTACATATCCAAATAAATGTACGGTATTTTCATGGAATGCTACTGCTACGCAACAGACTTTTAAATAGCAGATCAGTAAAAATCAAAGTTATAACATTGACCTGACTCTGTCATTCTTTTTTCAACATAGTGCACATTTTTTAACCGATATCCATCGTCTGAAAGCTTATCAAAGCAGTAGAATGAAAAAAAAGTATTCAATAATAGTATTCTATCAAAACATAGTTTGTGAATGTAAATATCAACATTTTAGAACAAGTTTCGTACGCGTATAGCTTCATCGCTTGATGAGATTTATAAATATTTTGCTGATTTCACCAGACCTACTCAGTATAAAATAAGACACGAAAAATGATATAGAATTTAATATGTTTAGAGACATAATACAACTTAAGAGTTACCTTGAAAGACCGAAATTCTATGCAAAAAATGTGGAATGTAAATTATCGATATCTCGATAATTCGTAGAAGACAAGTGATCATTTTTCTAATTGATTACGATCCATTGTTTTTCTTGAACATAATTCCAAGTTAATTCAACTTGTTTTCTATCAATCTAGTTAGAACAGTTACACTTCTGTCAATTAATTGCATTGAAAAGCAAGCATTCTAATGTTCACTTCTCAAAAAATTCTATCAGTGCATATCAACGTGTTTTTAAAGAACATTGATTCATAAATTAACTAACTATCATCAGCTGCACTCATAGTCATTATATATTATTTCAATTGTTCTATAAAAGTGAAGGCTAATTATTAATACTACTTTTATTGGAATTATCTCCGATTTTGAAAACAAGAGAACTCATCAACGTCTTCCTGTTTGGAAAACTATTTCCAAGCAAAGAAAACTTTGTTTGAGAGAACAAAAAAACAAGTTTCATTTCTTTCATTTTGAAATTTCATTCGTAAGGTCGATCAAATATTTTCGGATTTTCCTTTCTTAAAAGTATTGCAAAGAAAAATTGGAAATTTCGATACCTACCTATAGACAGTGAAAAAGAAAACAGGTATTAAGAAGTATATTGATGTTCTTCAGCAAACGCCTCATAATGGTTCATATCGACACATTCTTTTCTATTTCCGTTGAAAGTTCGAATAATTTACAGAAAGTGATATGATGAACATTGAAGAAGATTGAATTGAGCAATGGCGCTTTAATTGTTACCTTATTGTGCATAAAATGAGATATAAATAAATATTTTATTAAGATAGAATGCTTCTAACTATTACTGAGATAAACGAACTTGGCATAAGTTTTACTTCATCCAATTCTATGTAGTGTATCAAACAATAATAAATTTAATACAAAAGGAGATTATCGTTTTTATTTTCCTTAATGGGGCCTACAAAAAAAGAAGTAGATACAGCTTTCACAGAGATTTCTGCGGCATATCTTTTCAAAAACAAGTCAATATGGTACCATTTTCTTAACCAGGGATACAAGCAAAATATAAAAGTCATTTAAACACTTTTATTATGTTAAACATAGTGGAAAATAACACAACGTTGTAGTTTTTCTCATTTCCAGTATGGAAGTAATCCCCAGAACAAGTTAATAGGGATCTCTTCTTACACTCTTTGTAGAAATTTTCACAGCGCATCTGTCAAAAAAGACCTTATATTTTATCATTTATCTCTACAAAAATATTTACAAAACAAAATATGTATTAAACATGTTGAGATATCTGATATTTCCTAGCATCTAATATTTTGACTATAACATCTTCATCTTTCAATGAACTGCAAATTTATTTTTGCCAAAACAATCAGCAAAACAGGCTCCGTAGAATCTAATAAAATGAAAAGTTTTCTCGGTACTATGAGTTTTTTATGGCTGATTGATTTATGGAATATCCTATTAGAACAATTTATCATTTTGTCTTTTTTTATGTCACTTTTTTCTCAGGACTGAATTTTCTGTTTTCGTTCTATTTTATATTCAAAGCCTTTTCATATTAAACAGATATAGCTGCTGCAGTAGAAATGGAAATTCAGTAGAATTTAAAATTGCCCTAGGCCAAGTTAAAATTTAATTTGTGTCATAGTACTATTTAAAATTCTCCTGAAGGAGAAATTAAAATTTCAATTTTTCCTAGGACAATTTTACATTCTGCTGCAACATATATATACACAGAGGGAGAGAGACAAGTTACTCGACTTCAACTATAAAGATCTATAAACAAATTAAATTAATTTCGTGAAGTTTTAATACACGACTCAAAGCAAAAGAGCAGTGCAAGGCTTTTGAGATTCATCGTTTTGCTTATTGAAATTCTGTTGATTAAAGGAAAATTGTTCGTATTAATCAAGTATATCAGTGATGTTTATGGAATCAGAATTGCTGATCAAAAAATTTCTCTTGTCGACTTGTTTGTTCTGAAAGAAGTTTCATATTTTATTTTGATTCCTAGTCTGTCTGTGTATCGATGCTTTCTGAAAATATTTTATTTCGAAAAATAATGCATCTAAGAGTTACCTCATAACATAGGATAAATCATGAACGTTTTTTTATGTTAAAAATCACCGTTTACAAACATTAATAGGATATTTTTTGCGTTATTTTCGACCTCTTGTAGATATGATATCTAGCACTATTCTCCAACTATTATAATGTTGGTACTAAACGTTCGGAATGATTCGTTCTAAGTCGCTGCTGTATACGTTTTTTTACAGATTTTTATTAAAGTCATTGATTGCGTACAGGATTCATTGTTTTCATCAATTGATCCGGTGCGAAGCATGACATTGATGTAACTTTCAGCGAGTTGACTTTCTTTTTTTAAAATTCTTTTCTGTAAAAATGGTTCATGAAATATAGTAGAAAAGATTATTCTTTATGCTTGAGATTTCAAACCAATAGAGGCTTTGATACTTTCGCTTCGCACTGCATTTTGTATTCGAAATTTTCTCGAATGCCACTCTTGAGATAAACGCTTTTTATCATTTTTCTGTGTAGGTATAATTAAATGTTCAAAAGTTAATTCGCATTTCCATCAATGTTTTGAAACTTGTATGCCAACCCCATTCAATTCAATAACATTCGTTTCGAATAATGATCATTTATCAATAAATGTTATTAGGTACATGGGTACACCACCATCTTCTTTTGATTCAATTCCAGACCCCTGGATTGATCTTCAAGCATTCCTAAAGACCATTTCAGATGCTAATGGTAAAACACCAGCACAGTTAATGTTACCGCATACATTTCTCAATTGTACTGGCCAGTTAAGATATGCTGATGAAAAAACAATGTACATCGATACACCTACTACATTTGGCTTTAGCAGTGGTCCGTGTTTTCTGCAATTGAATTTGCATACAGTTCTTATTATAAATTATTTGCAAATAAAACAGAACTTAAAAAGGACAAATGCCTGTATCGAATTTATTTGGTCGTTGTTTAGCTGTCTTCTTATTTCTAATTTTTCTTCCTATTTTGTTTAGAAATGCTTCTCTCGAGTTTTTTTTTCTGTACTGTTCTCAATGTTTAATAACGAAGTCGAGCGAATAGCCAAATATTTTCTATTTGTTTCAATTATTGAGTGTCGTATGTCAATTTTCGATTGTTTGTTCTCAATGCACATCTATTTATTTGCACATAAGCAATCGACTATTACTCGTTGGTATTGTTTTTGTCTTTTTCCAATGTTTATCGTTTGTAACTTCAACATTGATTAATAATTGTATTTAATAAAAGAATTCTCATTGATTTATCTAACTTACACCGAGTAAACGGTTTAATGGAGCAGCTATTGAAACGAAGAAAAGTCTTCCAATCGGTCTTTACTTTGATTTGATTTCATCATCAGTCTTTTCTAAAAAAATAATCTCTATACCTTATTATAAGATAATCAATATTTAAGATCTTGATGAACTGAGAATAATTAAGTAAAATTATTGAAGACATTTTAGAAATTATAAACGCTTTCTCTTTCGATTCGTGATCACTTTTTAGAAATTCGTAGACATGATTAATATTTGACATAATAAAATATTTAAACAACATCGTAGAAGATTTATTTTAGAGATTTCTCAAATAATCTGACTCTTTAATTAACTGTATGAAAGAAAAGAGTAAATGAAGGAATCAACTCTATAAAGACGATTGCAAACAAAAGAAAATCATTGCCACATTTTTAGAACAAATGACTTATGAAAAAGTAAACACTTGAAGATTTTAATAAACTTATTTGAAAAGGATGTGGATGTAGACGAAGGGAAGTTTATCACTGCACACCCACATCCACACCATATGTGTATCACTGAATCTGATACTCAATTATTACTCTTGACAAACATTCAAAATCATTTTCTGATGTATGCAGTCTATAAAATACTTCAATATAAACTATTAGACACAATTCATTCATAATGGCATAAAAATATTTTTCTTTACGTTATCTCTGTTGAGTGAATATGAACATTTTACAAAGTTAAGTTTTTTTCTCTAGATCAATAGGAATTAAAGTAAACCCATAGTGTCACCGTAATGCTTGAATTTATTTCAACAAGAATTGTTATGATTAATTTCTCTTCTTCAACATTTCATTGTTTGTTCATCTTGGGCACCTATCGATCAAAACGTGCACGTTGTGAATGATCATCGAGTAGACATTCAATCAAGATAGATAGCATAAATCATCCAACCAAAATAAAGAACGAAATCATTACGAAGAAGAATATCAGCTAGTACAAAAAAGTATAGACGCAGCGTGACAAACGAACAGTGGAATGCCATGTGTATGTCATGACAATGATAATCGACAAATGATAACGTAAAATCTATGTCCATTTGAAGAGAACAAGACAGATTGGTAAGATTAGAACAACCATTAGTTAAAGTTGCTTTAAATTCTGCTAAACGTGCATTTGTAGGGTGCGGGTGTGTCAGTTGTATGCTTTGATTTATTTTCGCAGGCAAGTCAGAAGGAACTTAGAATTTCGAATAATGGTCGATTGTTTCCCAGTGAAAGATGATTCATAAAAAAATGTTAGTGAACGCATTCAACACAACATCGAATGTTATCTTGTCCATAACTGTCGAGTTATGTGGTTTGGAAATGTGTTCTAAGACGACTAGAATATATTCTGCATCTATGGAAAAGCATTCTTAGTCGTTCCATATTCTCATGGAATGCTTTCGATTCAGTCAAAAATCGTTCCTTTTCTAAATCAAACAGTTTCTTAACTGTTCTAAGACTTTTCGAATAGTTTCTCATTTATTCTATGTCAGAATAGTCAGGATTCAATTCACTCCAAACGAAATCGATAAGTTGGACATTGTGTAGCGAACCGCCCAAGAGTAGCTTCTTCGAAGAAATGAATACATCTCAGACAGCCAAGCATCATTCTTGGCATCACAAAAACACGTTCTGTCGTGTTCTGCATTCTTTCATTATAACGTTCTCTAAATTGTTATTTTTGTATATATATATATTTATCTTAAAATGGGCATATTCAGGAGAACAAATATTCTGATGTTTTAGAACACCGATGTCGCGAAGTGGAAAATATTGGGGAGAGCCGCTGACGATTTTTTAAAAGTTTCTGAAAAGTTTAGTGAAAATTATCGAACTTTCTTTTGAAAAGTATTGTTGAAAATCGGCGAGCGAAAAAAAGGAAATTTCCGATTATCACACGTAAAGAGGA
>OENT01002535.1:0-20864 GCA_900239685.1 Rotaria macrura
ATTCCAAAAGCTGAAGATTCTCTATAGGATCAACTCTGTCATGTCTTGCATGTCTCTATATGTGACCAAAAGAATTCTTTTGTAAAATGATAATCTTCTGTTGTTCACATTCATTCAAAGATGCTGTCTGAGAATCTAAAATTGTTTTCTTCAACTCTTCTATGTCGTTAGCTGCATCCTGTATTTGTTCTGTCATTTTCGTCATTAGTATGGTTTTTCATCGTACGGATTTTGCACTTTCTTCTAAACTAACTACAAACTTCTGTTGAACACTTTTATAGATTAGCGTATATAGATTATATGAAATCAAATTATATATATAACTTGGATAGCAATTTCAAAATGCCAGGTCAAATCGAGAACTATTTTCTAATTATTTCATTGTGCGAGTAGATATATATGAGCTAAAGTGACTCATTGCTTGTGTCATTATTGTGTAAAATTTAACCCTTGAAGAGGCAATTTATAATGAAGACCTTTCTGAACGGATAGTAATCTCAATTACTGTTAACCAGAATAAGTCTGGCGTTTTTTGGTCGAAATGAGGATTAACTAATTTCTTCTCCGATGACCATCCATAACAAGCACTTCCTTCAAAATATGTGGTGTGTAGATAAATTCGATATAGAACAATGCCTGTGTTCTTTTTGGCTTTCTAGCTACGTCATTCGCATTCAGTAATCATGAGACAGTATATGGTGTATGGAATACAACTGCTGGTGGTAACAGCCTTCTATCATCAAGTGGTACTGGTGTCGGTAATTACTATTCATCAGAAATTCCATCCTATGCGTGTGACAATAATTTCTCTAATAAATATACGAATTTCGGCAACTGCACATCTACTTCCTCTTCAACTACATGTGGTGTAAACACTGGCTTTTATATTACACCGAACGAAGGCACATCATGGATCATCGGTCTGAAAGTTTGTACAGGTCCCAGTTTACCACTACGTGATCCAATTACAATAACGTTTGAAGGAAGTAATGAACCTAGTTCGGCACTTAAACTAGATTCCAATTGGACCCTACTCTACAATGGTGCAAGTGGTCTTGCTACTGATCCAGGTCGCCTCAGTTGTGGAACACCACAATACTTTACTAATAATTCAATTTGGTATACCAGTTATCGATTTCTTGTTACTTCAAAGCGTGGCTCACAATCATCTACTTGGTACTCTGAAATTATATTTATTGCTGGATAATGCCATATGGGTGTTCTACTATTCGTTCAAATTATAGCGATAACTTGTGAGAAAATCTTATTTTTAATTATAAGTATCATTGTATACATTTCTGCTCTACAATAAAAATTCTAAAATTCATATTAGAGCGAACGAACACAGACAGGATACGACAAAGATTAGACGAGAACGTTGATTCCTATAGCGAGACTAATTGAAAATTCTTTTATTGTTGAACTCCAATCATAGATGTCCATCAGGGTTGAAAGTCTGCTGCGACCGTATCGTCATGCTTTTCCAGACATTGATATCCCACTGCCACCGTACCGCGACACTACGAAAATATAAATCTACCGTGGTGGTATTTAAAACGTGTTGTGAATAGCATCCTGGCCCCCAACATAAGAAAATCAATATTACAAAATTTGCATGTAATAATATCGGTAATAAAAAATGAATCTATTGCAATTTTAGTTGCATTTAAAATATCCAATTATTAATCAAAACATAAAAGACAAAATTGAATCTTGTATTATTTTCACAGAGATATACAATCCAAATTAGATGATATCTTCCACTTCGTCCCAGTGATATTTTAAATCAGGAGGAATTAAACACGATAGAAAAAATATAATTAACAGAGATTAAAGTGACAGATGTGTGAATTAATATGAATTACGATTATTATATCCAAGATATAACGATCTATTCTCCCATACTATTCTCAAACGTATTCGCAAAAACAGAAGCCATATTTTTGTTAGGAAAACAAAAACTGAAACAGCTGCGAGTTTGTTCAAATATTTATTATATTCGATATTTTTTCAAGTAAATTACAAAACAAGACAGCGTGTAAAATCATAATACACTCAGCAGTTGATATTTATGTTGAGTCTTATCGGTGTCGATTTAAACAGTTTTCATATGCTTGCACTAGTCGACGATCTTGACATCGTTCTTTCCAGCTTCTTGTAGATACATTCTTGTCTGGCGAGGCAAGAATCACATCGTCAGGCAAGATTCTTTTTTCTTTCTTGCCCAAGAATCTTGGATGATCTCAAAAGAATTGTGAATATCTTGGCTTTCTTGCCAGATTCCATATCTTCTTGAATATCCGATAAGATTCTTCTTTCCTTCCTTCAACNGTTGAAGGAAGGAAAGAAGAATCTTATCGGATATTCAAGAAGATATGGAATCTGGCAAGAAAGCCAAGATATTCACAATTCTTTTGAGATCATCCAAGATTCTTGGGCAAGAAAGAAAAAAGAATCTTGCCTGACGATGTGATTCTTGCCTCGCCAGACAAGAATGTATCTACAAGAAGTTGGAAAGAACGATGTCAAGATCGTCGACTAGTGTGGCTGGTAAGGAGATAGTAAACACGATTCAAAGAACAAAAGAATATGAACTATGCACTGATTTTCGCATGTAAGCTTATACATGTACATACGAAATGAAAGAGTGATGTGCCATTGCTGCCGAGATAAAAGGAATGGATTTTCTAGAACTTTTTTCATCGGTCAATCGAAATTTCTACGTTCACCCCTCTTTTTATGGTATTTTAAACAGGAAAGTTATATTATCTCAAATAATCCTATGCTTCAAGTGTACGATGTGATTGAATAGAGTTTTATCATTCAATTTCTACTATTTGAAAAGAATAAAAAGTTTTATCATGTTGAAGATAATAAGATATTTAATAAACAAAGTTTGCAGTAAAACTCGAATGAATACATACATGAACACTATTCCAAACGAAGTCAACGAAACTATTAATATTTAAATAGATGAATCCGATGAAATAACTTCATACACGTAAGATCGTTTTCTGAGTTTTACCTGCTAGTTTAGGAAATAAAAGTTTATAGATTCAAACTTGTAAATGAAAGATAATTTCGAATCTAACATTGTCATCAATCTTTAGTTATCGTTGGGATTTTTGAGGAGATCGAAAATTTTCTATATCAATACTTTCTCAAGTTGATTATTAACAAGAAAATTCATTTGTTCTCAATATCTGAACATAGCATCGATGAACAAAAGACGAGAAAATAGTACTGGTCTTTTTCCATGTCGTCATTTGTGGCAGAAAAAAAGAGTTTCAAAAGGTTGTGTGACTTTTCAAAGATGAATTATTCATCTTAATCGTAGTTAAATCGATAAAATTTTATTAATTTTATCACTGTGAAGGAAAAAGAACATTGGAATTCAAAAATTAACGTTTTCGTTTTGTATATGTGACAGAGAATATCGCAATTTAGGTCAAATGAAATGGTGTTTCTTTGTTTCAAAATAATCGGAGAAAGATGATAAACAAGAATGAATCTCGGAATTTGCAGAATTACTCGTTGTAATCTCTTGAAAATTGATTGATTTGAACATGCTTTGACGCAAATAGAAATAAGCTTTCACAATCAGTATTTTCAAAAGCTTTTCAATGATCTTCAAAATGTATCTGATAGATAGATGATACGTCGTGCGTAAACATCTGACAGACTGTTCCGTTTAGATGGCATCATAACCTATCTGGAAGATAGATGTAGGTTTCAAACGCACACAAGGGAATGAAAGTTTATTTTAGAATTAAAATAATTGAAAAGTTGTTTTCGTTAGAATGCGAAATCGGAGATACTCAGCTTTCATATTTCGTCCGTTTTATTCTCAAACAGAACAATCCGCAAGTTCAAAGTTCTATTGAATTCATTTCTCATGATCAGCATGCGATTTCAATGATTAGTCAAGATATTTTCTCCTGTCTAGAATATTATTCATTATCTCGAACTTTACGTCTTATAGGATAAAAACACAGAATGGCAACAGGCCAAGATTGGATAGAAAATTTTGTCTTACACTGATGCCTATAATATACTTGAAATATAAAAGTACCTCATTACACATCAGTGATGGGATCAGTTCGTGTTTTTTTCGAAACGAGCCGAATCGAACCGAAAAAATTTGAAACCAAACCGACCCAATCGATTACTTAATAATTGTGAACCGAACCGTACCGAACCAAACCGAGTGGCATGCAAATTTCTTAAATGTGTTAGAAAGATGAAAACATTAAAAGAGTATTAGCTTCTCTCATAAAACGATGTTTTATGTGCATATCATATATATATTTATTTATTTAATTATATAGATTAAGTAAAAAAACAATACAATTATTTTAAAAAGTCAAAACAACGCTACGATTTTTTCATTTATTGTTACTTATGTTACCAAATCTTTGTTTGTATAGATTGAAGGAATGATTAAATACAATGTCGTTAACAATATCTGCTGATAATCTTGCACGCTTTTGGTAATGATGTTACCTGCGAAACTGAACTCACGCTCCACTGCTGCACTTGCAGATGGTACACCTAAAATACGAGCAGCAACCTTTGCCAAAATAGGATAAGAACTGAGTTTAGTTTTCCAAAATGATAGAGGATTAAATTCTTCGTTTTCTTGACCAGACTCTGCTGATATTATCGTTTTATCTAAATTATGCTTTAAATATAAGTCAATTTCGATCATATGTGATGCAGATTTTGATGATCCATGTTGATCAGCATGATCTTCATCATCATTCTCTGTATTTAAATAAAATTCTGTCATATATGTGCATGAAGTGGTTGCCAAAACTTGTTTCTTTTTCGGAGGTGATTCAATATCCTCATCAACATCTATAATAAGCATTTCTTGTTTAACGTATTCTATACATTCTTGTTGCTGTTTTGGTGATAAATGTTTCCTTTTTCTGGTTTTAGGAATGAAGAAGGTTCCCATAAGATGTATGGGAGTGAAAGATATTTTTTCTTTTATAAATTGCTTCGCTCGTTGGCGAAAAAACACCATACCTATTAGAAGAAAAACAAAAATGATGTATCAAATCAATATTAAACCTTGAAATGATAAACCTTTTTCTTGTTTAGCATCATTTGCTTTTATTTCTAATGAAGAGTTAATTATGTATATACTTGGTGTAACTGTATGAATTGATGAAATTAGAGATGATTGAATACGTTTCATCACGTCGGTCCAAGATTTTAAAAAATGTATCACTTTATCCAATATAGATATATTAATGACGTTGATTCTTTTTTTGTCAATTTTGTTTCACCAAATATTTCGGATAATGGACTTAGAGATTGCCGAACACTCTCTAAACAATAAAATAACGAAAGCCACCTAACGACTGTGCTTTGAATTAAAACTCCTGCATTTCTATCTTCGAGATCTTGATTCAAATTCACCTATGAAAAGAAAAACATTGTATCTTCAATTATTTCGATTTTATTATTTCCCTGAGTTACCAATAAAATGGTCTTAGAATTGAATTTACCTTCTTAACATATTTAACAAGTTCTTTGCAATGGATAAAAGCTACTAAAACACGTTTTACATCAGCTGACAGTTGAACAAGAGCAGTACTTTGGTCAGTTCGACTAAATCTTGTAGATAAATAGCTAGAAGCTTTGGTTTTTTATCAATTAATTGTTCATCGTAGCAAGACTTCAATTTCTTCTTGTTCACTTTCACTCATTTGATCATCTTCATCTTCAACTGAATCAATATAGTAATCACCAAACGTTATATCTTTCTTTGCTTTCCCTACTCGAACATCTTGTAAGCAAGATCTTGAAATCTTGGGACCGGTAAGCAAGATCTCATCAAGATCTTGAAAAGATAATTTGTATCTATATATTTTGGTTGTATCAGATATATCTGTACCTAAGATCTTGGCAAGATAATGGACAAGATATCCGTTACTTTTATCTTCTCACAAGATCTTGAATAAAACATAAGGCGACATCATTCGTATATTTAAATACTGACTAGTAGCCATTCACCGTTCTGTTATGCATTTGCAGTCGTATATAAACAACAAGATTGACCGTAGGAAACATACATTTTCAAAGTATATTTTTCAATTATGCTTCTCGATTATTAATTATTCGAGAACATGCTGATCTCGATCGATGATTGGGAGAGGATTTTCCTGAAGTGGTCTCATGGAGATCCAGCCAACGCAAAGCTAGTCAAGTTCCAAGATCTGACTTGCTTGAATTGTTTGGGAGAATAAAAAAATATCTTAATACGTTCTTACAGAAAAAATAAAAAATGCGCTGCACGATAGGTTCGAACCACGTTTTCAGAATGCTCCTACATGGTGTCGCAGATCACGACGCATGCAACACGTTATATCTTAGTACGTATCCAAGATATTATAGATTCGTACCTAAGATCTTACATATCTGTGCCCAAGATCTACAATAAGATCTTGACGCAAGATAATACGGTTATCTTGTACCTAAATTTTCAAGATCTGTTCACTTATCTGTTCGCAAGATCTTGGTCAAGATCTTGCTTACAAGATGTTCGACTAGGGTTATTAGTTTCAGCTTGATAAAATGTTTGTGGTAACACGTTATTGAGTCTAGGGGCAACGCAATGTACAACTGTGAATTTCTCCAATGCATTCTCCAAATTACTTCCTCTGTCAAATAACCAAAGAACATCGTACATAAAATATTGTAAATCATAAAGTGCTAATCCTTCTTCAATGACCTACACAGTTATATAAAAATGAAATAAGTTATATATTGAGAAAATGAAAAGTTGACCTGAATTATGTTTGCAGAATTTTTGTTGGGCTTTCGATATGGTAAACAAAACAACTCAAAAGAACATAAATTCCAGTCTTTATCGGCCCGTACATCCTAAATAAGACATCTTCTTATAACTGTCTGACCATAAATCAGGTGACAAAGATAATCGTCGTTCATGTGCTACCGCTATAAGAACGGTTTTCATTTCGTTTCGGTCAATAGCAGCATTTTTTTAAATTTCTTTTGTCAATGTTTTACGACAAAGTAAAAGAGATGAAGCAGAAATAGGCCCACACGTATAACCTGTAGAATAAATGTGAAAAATACAGTTAGAAAACTCAAAGATCTACCTATTTGAATACTTTGATCCAATGTATCTTTTAAACTACTATCTTCAACTATACTGATGGGTCGAACACTTGAACATACTCAGTCACTTAGTGCAGTGACGAATGAACTTTTTTCTTTGTCAGAAGCTTTATTATTTTTTACATTAGCTACAACTAATGTAGTTGAACGAAATGGAGATGTACATGATGTTGAACATGATACAGAAAACTTGTCTAATGTGGACTGATTTTTATTTATCAGCATCGGACATTTATGACTTGTTAACGTCGTTGTTGATGATGTATAAGAATACGTTTGATAGCAACTTTTGCAAGAAGCAAATTTTTTTATTATTTCAGGTTTATTGTAACCAAGTACTTTACCAGGCAATCCAAAAACCGACCAGCATGGTGCCTTTGATTTTTTTCAATAATTCGGTATTGTTCTTTTTTGTATTTAAGACAAAGTGTTACAGTTTCAGTAGTATATAGTTCAACATTATCAGATAAAGTAGGGATATCACCATTAATTTCTTGATTTGATGGAGATGATGACGGTCTGATGAAGTTGATGTAATGTCAAATGATGTTGAATTTTCCATTATTATTAAACCATTGAAATTCTTCGCAAGATTCGATATAGTTTCAAAATAAGATCACTTAAAATATTGATTATTACAGTACCATATACTAAGAAAGAACGTTTCAAGAAACAAAACAACACATTCGTTGTTTTTTTCGACGGGGTTCTTTAATCGTTTGCACGAGTGTCCAATCAGAAACGTGCTAAATACATGCATATATATATATATATATATATGTAGGGGGCAAAATTGGGATTCCAATTTTGACCGGACAAAATTAAGATTTGGTTAGAGATAAATTCAAACAAACACGTGCTGCACGATAAGTGAAGTGGAATTGGAGAAAAAGAAAAGTTGCGTTTCTATGGGTTGTGTCGAGATGTAGTATAGATTTACGTAGTATCATTTAATCAAAAAAATGTCCCAATCGAATTCGGCAACCGCTGAAACAAATAATAGTGTATTGAATTTTTATGAAAAACTGGAAAAGAATATTAATTTATTAGGTCGAAAGTTTAGAAACAAGAGCGTAAGGAAACAAAATATTTATAATGATATAGTCAAATGTTTATTATTAACCAAGGGTAAACCATTAGGAATTTATCTCTAGCTAAGTCCTAAGTTCGTCCAGTCGAAATTGGAATCCCAATCTTGTCCGAAAAATTCCTGGTAAATCTTGGGATCCTAATTTTGTCCGGTCAAAATTGGAATCCCAATTTTGCCCCCAACATATAAATATATATTATTGTTATAAGCAACATCTGTTTTTAACATGGATGCAACATTTCTAATGGCGATTGTACATTCTTTGTTTGCTTACGCTAAGTCATCGTTCTATTAGCAACAATGGATGGATCTGTGTTTTATTTCTCTCATAAGCAGAAAAGTCTATTGATTAAAAATAAATTAATCGGTTTCAAAGACGTCGAACCGAACCGAAATCGGCTCGCTTGGGTTCGGTTAAAAACTGAACCGGTTCCATCACTGTTACACATACTTTCTGTTTATAAGACATTAACATTTTTCTCTGAACAAACACTACATTCACTTATAATGAAAGAAAGATCTTCAAATATCACATTTATTCTGTCAAAAAATTGAGACCACACATGGTACAGTAGAGTTCAGTGAACTTTAGAAATGGTACGTTGATTAATAACTTCGATTTATTCGCATCAACATGCTATTGTATGGGCGTGCAAGGGTATAAAAATGAATCCCTAGTTCCTTCACAGATGTATGCAGACGCTTTATGCAATGTCGATTTTGATTCAGTAGAATATTTCATAGAGCATTAAATAATGTAAGACTATGCTCATATACAATCTACACTCGAACCGAAAGAAAATATTGATTAAAATACCACACCAATGTCAATTTTGTTTTCTTTTTCAACAATGGGAGCAAATATTGTTCTACAAATTTGATTGCAAGCGATGGTTAAGTTCTTGAAATGTCAGCGTAGATTAGATAACAGTCCTATAGAGTATTAAGGTTGAATATGTATTTACTTATCTATAGTGCAATGTCACTGCTACTTCACATAATCCTAAGACATTTGATTTTCATCGTTCGATTCTCTAATTAATCTTATCACACGATTACATGAATTTTGTTGATCACTTTGTATTTTTTCAAAACACTATTCTTATTCAGGCATAATATTCAGTCTAATAAATTGAAAGAAAAATGAACGATGCTTTACTCACCGAAGTTCGTGAAATGCAAACAGAATTAACAATGATTCGTCAAGATATTCATGCAAATCCAGAAATGGCCATGGAAGAAGAGCGAACATCATCTCTTGTTGCTTCTAAACTCGAACAATGGGGTCTAACTGTTACTAAAGGTGTTGGTCGATTCGGTGTTATTGGCACATTGACGAGTCAAAAGCTAGGTAAGCGTTCTATTGGTCTTCGTGCCGATATGGATGCTCTTCAACTTATTGAAAAATGCGATGTACCGTATGTTTCAACAAAACCTGGTACAATGCACGCTTGTGGCCATGACGGACACACATCAATGCTACTTGGCGCTGCAAAATATTTAGCTGAACATCGAGATTCATTTTGCGGAACTGTTCAATTTATTTTTCAACCAGCCGAAGAAGGACTTCAAGGTGCCATAGCTATGATTAACGATAATTTGTTCGAAAGATTTCCTGTTGATGCTGTTTATGGATTGCACAATGTATCAGAACAACTAGGAACCTTTTCTATACGACCAGGTCCTCTTATGGCAGCATCCGATCGTTGGTATGTGACATTTACAGGCACGGGTGGTCATGGCGGCGCTGCACCCCATCTTGCAACTGATGTTACAGTATTACAGGCACAATTTATCATAGCACTACAAACAATTGTTAGTCGTAATATCAGTGCGACTGATCCAGCAGTAATCAGTGTTGGTGCTATTGAAGGTGGCTCTTTTCGATCGGCTAATGTTATGCCATCCGAAATACGTATTGCAGGTACTGCCAGAAGTTTTACTGAATCAGTTCGTGATCTCATTGAACGACGTATTAATGAATTAGCAAATGACTTAGCAAAGACGTTTAGATGTGCCGCTCATGTAGAGTATAAACGAGGTGGAATACCTCTAGTTAATCATGATGAACAAACACAACGAGCGATCAAAGCTGCTGAAAGTGTCGTCGGTTCAATGCATGTTAACAAGAATAGAGAACCTTTCATGGGTGGTGAAGATTTTGCTTTTATGCTTGCAAAACGGCCTGGTGCTTTTATCTTTATGGGCATCAATGATGACAAGATATCTGTTAAATTACATTCACCAGATTACAATTTTAATGATGATGCTATTCCATTTGGTGTTGCCTATTGGATAAATCTTGTCCAGCAAGAACTCAGCAATTGATTTCATCTTGCGTTTTTGAATTATACAACTCACAAACAATAATACACTTTTTGTTCTAGAGTTAATGGAAGTGGGACTATCCCCCATCCAATTTTATTAGTTTGTAGAGTAGAATTCCATGGCTCTAGACTTCGATGTGCTTCGGTTGAATTATAAAAATATCAATAATCGTTTTTCCGGCTATTTCGATGTTTTCGAAAAAAGTAGTTCTTACCGAGTCTTCCACTTTGATGCAACTTTTGGAAAAGTTTCAGTTCATGAAAATGTTTTCACCGAATTTTTCTCTATGAAAGAACATATTTTTCTTTAGGAAAAATATCGTTTAGGTGAAGTTGAAAACTTCAATATGTGTCTGAAATTGAACTCTGTACGAGGCATTGCAGCAAAGCCATAACAACCTCCAGCAGAACTGAACTTAATTTTCAGTAAATTTCCATTTTCTAGACAACGGTAAGAAGTATAGTAGAGAATTTTTCAAAGATACCATCAATGTTGGATTACGTTTTCATCGATGTGGATGTGGTTCTCTCGCTGTGTTCACTGTAATAAACAGAGCCACAATAGACACCCACACACCCTCTCCACCCTCATAAACACAACTTAGAACTAAAACGGTGTCCAATCGATAGAGTGTGCTCGGATCGACTTGGAAATAATCATGGATATGCATAAAAGTTACCCTCGGCAAATCACAATAGTTTGTGCACAAATGTATGATAATTTAGTCTTTTTTGACAGTTCTCTGTAGTTTTCGTTGGAGAAGATGGTTGTGATGGATAGAGCTTACTTTGTTCTACATGTTAAGTCTTTAGTAGCTTTCTTTGGAAAGTTGTTCGAAGCGGATTCATTCAGGAAATACACGAATCCTGACGTACGTCTATCCTACGTTTGTAATAAACAACAAATTATTAATGTAGCAAAAAAAAGTTTGTATTCAATTTTATTTTGACTATATCGACATTGTCAAATTTGTTTCATGTGTTTGGTTATCGTTCGATACTAATTTTATTGTTTTTAGCTCATTTGATTCATTCTGATCGTCTATTGTAATTTTTCCAATTGTTAATTCTGGATGCATTCGTTCATTTCGACGTCGTTCAACATTGTTTCGAAAACGTTTTAAACATAAGCGACTTAAATAAAGTTCTCGTTGTCGTTGTATCGTTGTTGATATTGGATGGTAATCTTTAGGACGATCTTTTTTTATATCAACTGATGCATCCATTCCATTACTTGCTACTTCTGTATCAAGTGTACCAAGAAAATATTTTGTAAGAGCATCAAGTATATCGACGCAATGCATACGATCATCTTCACATATTGGTAAATTCATACGAACAATTATTAAATGATTAGGTTTAGGAATACGTAATGGCGGTTCAAGATCATCAATAAAATCTGATAATTGATCATATTGTATAAATTGTAATCCTAATGGGTCGAATCGTTGCCATTTTTCATAATACATATCATAATCATCATCGGTTAAACCCTGAAGAGAATCGAAAAGAAAATTAAAGAAAAGATATTTATATTCCTTTCATATACTACTTACTTGTTGTACATCTTCTTGTGCTTGACTAAAATTTTCTAATATTACTGCAATATACATATTTACCTAGATTAATAATAGGAACATTGAACGAGATCAAAATATACATGTATGTATATTCTTACCACAACAAGAGAAGTAATTATAACATAGCTCACAAGAAACGGTGTTGCAATAGCTGTATCACCGCAATCACCTTTATGTGATGGTGTATTTAAAGTTGGATCACAATCTGGTGGATGATCATTTGTTAATGCTTGATAAACGCCAGACCAACCGGCAGTAGTACACATTTGAAAAAGTACGATCATTGAATTGGGAAATGTTTCAAAATTGAACAGGTCTGTTATACCAGCAGATTTTCTCACATAAGCAAAAAATGACATGCCAAATATTGAATAAATAAACATAACAAGAAAAAGTAGAAGACCAATATTAAATAAAGCAGGCATTGAAACAGCTAATGCAAAAAGTAACGTTCGAATACCTTTTGCACCTTTATAACAAGGAAAAATGTTTTCATACGTCTAGAATTTATGAATTCGTAGGATATCAAACCTTTTACAAGACGTAAGATTCTTCCAACACGTGCAACACGAACAACACGTAATAACGTTGGATTAACCACAAATTGTGCCATGATTTCGCCTAGTGCTTGCCCTTGAAAAACATAGCAAACTTTCTTTTCTTTTCTACTAAAAATGATTCGAAAAAAACACTGCATACCAAGGATAGATGCAATTACAATAATAAAATCAAATACATTCCATGGAATAGTAAAATATTTGATATTTAATGCAATTAATTTCATGAAACATTCGATAGCAAATCTAAATTGGTATTAAGATATGAAAAAGATGATAGCGAACTTCATAACAACTTAAACGTTAGGATTCCTCCTTTTTTGCCCATGAGTGGCTAATAAGATTTTATTCCCGTTCAACTTAATGATCGAAATCGATTCGTGAAAGTCACGAAGGAATTGAAAATTAACCACAATTTAATGGTTGATCTGTAATCAAGACAACATCAAAAACAAAATCTTGAACTATTCCGATATCTTATTAATGGTATACAAGTAGAAACGGATGTGAGTGTTGATCAAGATTCTGCTATGGGTCTCATTGTCTTGGAGATACTGTTTACCTTCACATTCACACTAATTATTTTTCTAAGGCAACTAGAAATGTTCACAGGAGACTGTTCTCTCATCTATTTTGCCCTGTCCTGCAGTTGAAAGAAGGATACATAGAGCATCCTCAGTTCAATTGATTTATTTTGTAGAGATAGGGCCATAGATGTCTATGGCGGCGCTGCCGCTGCCGCCATGGCGTTAGCGGTACCTTTTTAAAAATCTCATCGCGGTAGCGGGATGGCAGCGGCAGATGATCACTCGCGATGGACATCTATGGGCGGGACTCTTAAAAATAGGTTCTTCTGATGTTAGAGTCGTGTTTTTGTTTTCGTATATTTCTTATAGTTCTACAATAACACTAAAATCTAGCAGGATAAAAAAAAACACTTTTGTAAATAAAATGGACTAAATATCGAATTGATACTGTATCATCGATGTACTCGCTTGAATTCATTATGGCTCAGTGATGAATCTGAATGTCGAAAATCTTTTTCATTGTGGAAATTAGATGAAGTTGCTTTTGCACCCTATCAATAAAGGTTCATAAACTTGAATGAGTTTATTATCTGTTGGCACTTAATATATCTGTAATAATGATTTCTGAAAATCAAATACCGTTTGGAATGTGAGTGTATACTTACATTATAACAAATAAATTATTAATATAATCAAGAACACGATCATAAGTACGACTTTGATTATGATGTTCAAGGCACATACAAACCATATTAAGAAAAATACATATCATTATAAATATATCAAATTTTTGATTTGTAGTTACATCAAAAAGAAATCGTCCAAGAGCAAACTAAAATAAACGAAAATTTCATTTACGTATATATACATCCGTTTGAAAAATTCACTCTTGGTCTTGGTAATGCTTTAGTCGGCTTTTTACCGCCCATTTTTTTCATTGCATTATAATATTTCTTTTGATCTTCTGTCATAAACATGTCTATTGAACCCTCGCCTCCTAACTAAAATTAAGAACAAAACAAAATAATCAACATATTACTATTTTGTTTTATATTATTCTACGAATAAATATACTTAACATTCGCTTTTGTTGATTAAAATTATCAATAACAACACCAATAAATAGATTGAGAGTAAAAAATGAACCAAATATAATGAAGAAAACAAAATAAAGAAGAATATAAACATTAGTTTCATATTCTGGTTGAATATCTATCTAAAAAAAAATTGTATCATAAAAACAAAAAATTAACTAATCGAAATAGTTACATACATCTTTAGCATCAGTCGCATCAGCCATGATTTCAATCCAACCTTTGAAAGTTGCCTAGTTAAATCAGAATAAAAATATTAACTATCACCAATACAACTATGCAAATATTCGCGAGCAAAACAATTCAAAATGAATTGTTAGCATAATCTCTACATGGTCCCAATAGAAAATACGATGCATCTGCTATTTTCTTCATCATCGTTTTGCTTATTCCTCTCGAAAAATGCAATAAAGAAATAATTGATATGTTGTAAGAAGCTGCCACTGATAATAGATATGTGATCGTCTATTAAAAACCTATGCGATGAATAGGGATGGACCGGTAGCGGTGGACACCAGTTCATCGACCATCGGTGGTCGGTGGATCCCTAGTGATAAACTGTGTACCTTCCACTAGGGTCTGTCACATCTGTAGAGAGAAAAACAAAGTTTGGAAAATTATAACCTGTACACTTCAATACTTGTTTGAGGTCGTATTTTATAAAGATCTTTTGATATAATTACTGCAGAATTCAAATAGGATACATGATAAGAGATGAGCTAAGTTAATTTTCGTTTCACTCTTGGTCACTGAGATTAGGATTATGAGAAAAGAATTCGTCCGAACCAATATTAAGCATTATAGTTTAATATTTCTTGGATTTTAAGCATACTATCTTATAACTCGTATCAATTAGAGATGATCCTCCCCAAAAGGTATTAGTCGTTATTTAATTAAATAAAAGTTACATTGTTGAATAAGAAATTCTTTCTCGAAATCGTAACCAGAGCCATAAGAAAGATGATCCAACATATTTCTGAACACATTCCTTTATCATTCTTTTATTTTATTATTCGAAAACGCAATTAGAATACCATTTATAGATGTAATAAAACGATTAGAAATTGGACAGTATTTTTAGACTAGGACTCAGCCAAATTCACATCTAGATAAAAATATGGATTGATTCCTTGTTAATAACAAGCGGCTATGTATAAATATACAAAAACAAATTCTGACACAATTTACGATTCATCGGATGATTTGTATCTATTAACATTTAATACGAGGGGTCATGATCAAACTCTATAACGATTAATCCAAAGTTGTAGATCGTGTTTCAAAAACAAAAACTATTCTCTTCATACGCATGAAAATTCTTATTATTTTCATAAGTTCATTCCTTTATATGTTTTACATTAGATGAGAATTATTTTTATACATGCCATTCGAAGATACAATACGTAATAGACATGTAAATATTGGATAATTTAAAAAATAAATGTTGTTCTCAATGAAGAAAATTGTTTGTACGCGTTTTTTTTTTAATGTTTATTTTTCAAACGCATTTTCATTCAATGAAAATTGATAACTTACAACTTGGAATAAAGCTAAATAACCAATAAGAACATTATCGAAATTAATTCGTGAATTTTCCCATGTAAAATTTCGACTTAAACAATCATTTTTATTCTTAATATTTTCTGATATATTAACACGATCATGTGTACCAACATAAACACATTTATAAAATTTTCCACTAAATAATTGTACACCCATGATGGAAAATATTAACCAAAATACAAGACAAACAAGTAGAACATTAAATATCGCTGGTATAGCTCCAAATAGTGCATTAACAACAATCTATTCCAAAAAACAAATAATTCGAAACAAGAAATTCAATCAATCATGTTCATACTCGAATGCCTTCAAATCTTGATAGTGCTTTTAATGGACGTAAAGCTCGTAATGTTCTCATCGATTTAAATGCTGGAATATCAGCGACACCAAATAAATCAAGAACAGTTCCAAGTACACTAACAACAACAATAACAAAATCTAATTTATTCCAACCATTTGAAAAATAATTTGTTATGCCATAAGCAAACCATTTTAATACTAATTCAGTTGTAAAAACAACAGTAAAAACTTTATCAAATATAGCTAAAACATATGAAAATCTTGGTTGCTGTCGTGTATTAACATCTTCTAAAGCCTTTGTAAAAAGAAGAAAAAAAACAAACTCATAGATTTTTGTTTTTTAAATCGATTCATTTTATTATGTTAACTTACTAAAGTTGTACTACTAGCTAATATACTAATAATAATCAAACTTTCGAAATATTGATGTTCAACAACATAATGAGTTAAACTACGAAAATATGTCCATCGTTCTTGAATAGATTTTGAAATACATTTACCACAACAAGTAAAATGTTTCGATATTATATTAGGAAAACAATCTGGTGGTAAATGAAGAATTTGCCATGCAGGAGGAGACATAGAATTATCATTCATCGGTTGCATTTCAATATGATCATGTTTGATTAATGAATCGTTAGTTGAAAGTACTGATGTATTTAATTCGTCTGATTGACATAACATTGGTAACGTAAGATTATTAGTTGATTCTTTTGTGACTGATGATAACTCAAAGAAAGAAAACAAAAATTACATGAGAAAAACAGTAAGTTAAACAAAATTGATTATCAGTTACCATATCGGTGATATTGTTTTCGGTACTTGTATCTTTTGACGTTTGTTTATTTCGATGAAATAAACGTAAAATACATGCAATTAGAAAATTAATAAATCGACGAATACGATCAATTGCTTCAGCAATTTTATTGTCTTCATCTTCTTTCTCAGTTAAAACATTTGAACCAAATGATGCGAGTAAAAGTGCCAGAAATAAATTTAATATCTATGAACATATAGACAAAGTAAAAGCGTTGTCAGTCTCGATCTAGCGACAAGTATTCGAAAATCTATTCATATCATATTTAAAATAATCGCTCAATACTCTTCTCTGTGATTATTTTACCAGATGAGTAACACTATCGAGGGTTATCTTGCTTGAATTATGTTCTGATTTGTAATATAATTTGTTTAAAATCACGGAATATATTTTCTACCTACTTCAGTTCTGGTTTAGACAATTTTTTTTCTCATGATCATTCTACTATAGTGCTCGTCTCAGTAGCTTTTATTGGGACCATGGAAAGAATTATCTTTTACAAATCTCCAGTCATGATATCTTTCTTTTTCTATTGCAAAATAATTATTCTATAGTATGATATTATGAGATGATTTATGGTTCGAGAGAAAATTTACACAGAAAGTGTCGAAATTAAGTACATCATATGGTCGCGTATTCTGCTTCAAGTCTCGATAAAATTTTGTTTTCGGTCGTGGTCATTTCTTTTTAGGGAACTACAAAGTGATCGCGGTCCAGCGGGATCGAGATTGGGACTAAAAATTTTGATTTTTATGGGACCAGACCCAATAACTTATCATGATGGTCCCGTTGTCTCCTTGCATGTAAAAAAAAGTCTGAAAATTTAGGCTTAATTTGAAACAAAAGTTGCATGCTTTTAAGAACTGTTAGCTCAATCCGTTCTGGGTTACGATGGAAAATGCGATGCAACAACTACTGCTGATAATTACTTGAAAGTTGTTTCCTTTGATTTATCTTGCGAAACAATAGTTCACAACCATTTTTACAAATCTTCTAGAACTACGTTAAAGAAGATGTTCATCTACTATTATGATATTTAATTGACTTTCGGTTTATATCGTATATCGATAATGTCTATCACACTATGTAATTTAGTGGGGAGGACATGGGTCAAAAATTTCTACCATAAACACCTCAACTGTCCTTTCACATTATGCTTCGCAAAATTGGAATAAAATCTACAGAAAATTTTAACCACACCGAGCATCGAGACCAGGAGCCAAAAGAAAGTGGTTCCTCAGTTCTCTATTTCTTTTGGTCCCGCACATATCTAACAACTACATATTAAATCTAGCTAGAAAGCATTTCGACGAAAAACTTTCTAAAAGAACATTTTTATTTTATGTTCAATCGATATCTTTCGATTGGACTTCTTAACACACAAATGAATAGTAGAAAACATATTTTGATGATTTTTGGCACAAATAAATTCCGAAAATGATTACATGATGAAGAGCCCTGTGTAGTAACTGTTGGAATTAGAAAGAACCGTGAAGATTTTAAGTTTTGAAGAGCATGTTTTGCGGCAAATATCGGAAGTATTTTTTACATTAACAAATCTAAATGATAGATGAGGTTGCGCATGTAGAAGTCCGAGAATATTAAAGCTCTTTACCCATACCCATTTATGTCATTCTAAATTTCATCTTTTCATATACTTCTATAGATATTTAGTGAAACATTTGATTGACTAATAAACATTTTCGTCCATAACTCATCAAATTTTTTATATTACTCTCTGTAAAGTATATAGCAAGTGTGAGTGTGAATGGAGATTAGACCACCCCGAACATTAAATTCTTTGAGATCAAGATACTCCGAGCTCTAATGAAGATTCAAATGAAATATTTACCCATATCCACCGTCTACGCTCACATTTTCAAATTTTTTGATGGGCTTTTCTCAAGAAATATCGAAAGAAGAAGAATCTAAAAGACACATCGAAAATATTATTCTTGCAGATTAAAAATAAAATATTTCATCAATAAAAGTCGATGAACGCAAGAAAATTTGCAGTTTTTCTACATTTATTCGAGATCGATTTCTAGCTAAAATTTGAACTAAAAAACTCTTCATATATTAACAATTTTCTGTCGTTGTCGTAAAATTATTCTCTTATCAGTGAAAAGAAAATTTTCCTAACTAAAATAAGTACATACCACAAGATTACCCATAACAAACGTAAGTAGAAAAAATGGAATACAAGGCCATCCAGCACATTCAAGACAAACCCACATTGATTCAATCCATTCACCACATAAGACACGAAAAACAATCCTTTGAAAAGAAAAACACAAAACGAAAACAACAAAAAAAAACATTATGTTCAAAACTTTGATGAAATAAATTTACATAAATGCATGAAAAAAATCAAAAAAATTCCATCTTGGTATATCTTTACCAAATTTGTCATAATATTTTTGGCCGAATAACTATTAAGAAACTAAGCATAACTAGCATTGTATATTTTATTCAAGTTTACCTGCATTCCCATAACAGCAAAAATAAATATTATAATTATAAGAACCAATGTTAAATTTCCTAAAGCTCCAATAGATTTACCAATAATTGACATAAGACGATTCAATGTTTGCCAAGATTTAGCCAATTTAAATACACGTAACTTAACAGAATATGAAAATCAAAATGTTAAAATTCTTTATTATCACTAATCGATGAGTTTCTCTCTGTTATTTGCAAATTTTTATTTTTCTTGATTGTTCAGTCAAGATTCTATCTACATGGATATTTCCCGAAAGTTAAGATCATATTTTTCACGTTGGAACCTTGTATAGAAGAAATGACAAAAGAATTTTGACTGACAGTCAAGAAAAACATGATTATGAAAAGAGCAATGTCAGAAATCATCGACTAGTTACAATTACTTACCAACCGAAATGAACGTAAAACACTTAAGCCTTTTACATTAGCAAGACCTAATTCGATAAGACTAACGCTAACAATTATTAAATCAAATACATTCCATCCACTTCTTAAAAATTTGTCTGGTGTCAATGCAATTATTTTAAGTACAGATTCAGCTGTAAATATGGTTGTAAAAAAATAATTGCCTCCTACTAAAATTCGTGTCATTAGTTCACTTTGACCATGGTGATCGAGTGCCATGAATACTGTATTTAAGACAATACATATTGTAATAAATAAATCAACAAATGCATCCAATACAAAAATAGTAATAATAGCCTAGAATACAATAAACAACAAAGTCATCCCATGAGTATCAAGACAATAGAAGCCATGGAAGAATCTACGATGGAATCTCTCACGTATTTATTGTCTTTATCAATCTTAATCTTCATATTGATGATGTATTTATTTTTTGAAACAGAAAATTGATGTGTTTATCAATCGTTGAAAACGCAACATATAATGTCAATCATGATGTTTTATACATACATCATTGTAGTATTAATACAAAATTAAAATAGCTTAGATCTTATTTAGAAATAAGTTTATTTATGAAACATGAAATGATAAATATACCAATAGTTCAATGCATGTAAGCTCGGACAGAAATTATTGCCTCAGCCATAATTTATAAAACTATGACGAAAAAAATTCCATTATTTGCTTGATTCTTATGTTTTCTAATTCTCTGTTGAAATCTTTTTATTCATAATGCTTTTATTATTTCTAAAAGTAACATAAAGAAAAAGAAAATCTTCTAAGAATATAAACTGTTTATTTCGTATTGAGTCGCTTACGTCTTTATTCATTCAATATATGAAGCATTGATATGAAACAAATCAGTCTCTCCTTTTGCTTCGTGAAGTATAGTCGCATTTTTCTTTCGATATCGTTACATTCCTTGTGCATCTGCCTCTCTAAGTTGATAA
>OENT01002536.1:0-20862 GCA_900239685.1 Rotaria macrura
CTTTATTGAAAAGAAAAAAATACTACATCCAGAAATTGAGATTTTGACTATGCACGATTTAGATCTCATAAAATTTGAAAACTCACAAGAGCGAATGGAGTGTAGTTCATCGAAACATATCTGAATTATTTGAATACCGAACAAATTTTAAAGCATGTTTTCTTTTCATCGATATATATATATATATTACTTGATTGTTAAAAATATGCTTTCAGACATTTTTTCCTCAATTCTATATTAGTCTGTGTGAAATATGTTGGGGTACAAGTGAATAAACAGAACATGTTTGATTCTACAGAAACTTTCATCAATAACAGTTTTCATATAGAATTAATATTCAATCCATAGTAGCTGTTCTAGTCGTAGTTGATATAAATCCTCAAATATAAAATTTCCCCCTTTCTTTTTCATTCGAACACATAAGAATGCATTAAATTGACTAGTGTATTGCGAGAAGTTTTTGAGTCATTAACAATCAATGCGTTAGTTAACGTCTTTAATCTTAGTCTAATGGACCTTCTGTATGGAGTCGGAGAAAAAATACGAATCCTTTAAGCTATATATGCTTATAAGAAAAATTGTTAATCTTTACAAGGTATTATTTCGAATAATTTTTAATCGTTTCAACCAAGAAGCTATACATTTATAGTTTTCCAATTGATTCGTCAATCAGAGATATTTTAGGCTTGTTGTCCACATTTTCATACACGATTGGGGGTTCCTAAGGAATTCATTTCATTTGGATTAAATTATGTCTCGTTCGATAGTGTGCATTTAAATAAGATAGCGTTGAAAAGATGTGTATCCATGACCTACTGTTCCATGTTTTAACTCTGGGTCATGTAGTTGAAAAAAAAGAAAAATAAAGATTTTTTAACCAAGCATTTTCTTCTTGAGTTTCTCCAACTTTCAACTCTAGTAAAAATATCTTTCGCGAGATACTCAATTTTCAATAAAAACTCCGTTTTCTATAGGAGGGTATATAAGAAACCGTTTTAAATGAATGTTAAGAATCTGGAAAGAAAAGCGCTTGATCGACTTGTTACTTTACCGACTAACCATACGATGATCATTATATCTATCTTTAGATCAAATTTTGAATCAAAATATGTAATTTTTCTTGTTTTCGGAATGCTTAGTTGCCTTGAAAATTTCAGTAAAACGGTCATGTTGATTGAGGAGTAGACTATGAACGCAAATTCTTTGTCGCACTTTACTTATTTTTTTCAATATATATAACCGAATGAAAGACGGAATATATCACTAGTGAGTGTTTCATTATCAATTTGTACTCATAAGGAATATCTCTAGCTTATCAAAACGGAATGAAAATAAAAAATCAAACTTGATAAACTACTTCATGACTGTCTGTAGACCATACGTTTTATTCGTCAAGATATCTTTAGAATAAGACGATACCATTACTGAAAACTAAAACAGATAGAAACACGAGAACTACTGTAGGATAAAAAGCTTGTTGATTCTCATTCTTCTACTGCTTATTGAAATTCGCTGTACTAGGTTCAATGGATTTCCTATTCCTCCTCGAACTTTTGAGAGGACTATTTAAATGTTCGTAGGCCATTTACTTATTTAATTCAAAGAAAAAAAGCTAGTACATAGAAGTTATTAGAATCCCATTGAAAAGAAAATAGAAATAGGCCAGAAGATCAAGTATGATTGAGTTAAATATTTATTACACTCCATCAGTGAAACAACATAAATTTAATATATGTCTGCGTAGATCTTCGTTTATGGTGTATTTAAACGACGAAGATATAACGAAATAAGATTTGTCATCAATATGTATCAAAAACGTATACTAGTCTTCGTCGTATACATTTGCAGGAATTTTCGTACACGACTAAAAGTCGTTTCACATAGTGCTATTAAATTCGAGAGCTGTTTGGTATTTGTGAAACACGAACTGAAAGGAATGTTGACGTGTATAAAGGCAGAAATTTGGACCCCAAAGACCGTGACAGAAGAACTTGAGAAACATTGCAAGTAGTGAGACACAGTTTGAATAAAAGGCTAGCAGTTATCGGACGTTTAAATCTTATAAAATACACCAATAGCTTCTTTATTGAAGTTTTCGACTGTGAAAAACTGCACTAAGCGATTGCAATCGGATATTGAATGAAAGACTTTTCTGTTTTTACAAACAACCAGTAGTTTGTATTTCACACTTTTAATCCCAAAGCGATTATGCGAACAGCTTTCTTTTTTCATAGTTGCCATAGATAATCGTTGTCTATTATTAACGTCAAGTTTAACAGTGCCAATATTTTCCCTATTCTATTTAAAAGAAACAATTTCGATAGTGTACATACATTATTGCATTATGTTTTAGCTCGGCCTCTTCTGCAGATACCGTTAAAGTACTCGATTTATGTCAACTGGGCGAGCCAATCAAAATAATCGAGAGAATAACAAATAGTTGTAATGCTCTAGTTGCTAATGATCAATATTTGTTAATTCATAATGCTTCGAACCTTTGTCTGCTGAACTCAGAAATGAAAATAATTCGACAAGCTGAATGGATTCATGGATCGATTCGTGATCTATGCTGGAACACAAAACTCAATAAAATCTATATTATTACTAATCACAGTGTATTTATCATGGATCCTCAAACAATGATATACCATCAGCTACTCGGAGGAAAATACTACAAACGGTGCACTTGCTCACACGACACACTACGTTTCTATCGTTCCCTCTCAAGAGGTGCTAGCACACTCATTCTCTAATCTTCTATTAGTAAAGTCTGTTTTCATGTGCCGTGGAAACGACTGTATTGAAGATATGTCCTATCATGCTGACAAACTTGCTATAATTATGAATAGTCGATGTGGAACAAAGCCTCATGTGGAGATTCTATCAACGACAACATACACTTGCTTATTTTCACTTACTATCACAGACGCCTATGGATATCAGCAATGTCTTATTTCTTCACTTGGCTCAAGTGGATGGCTTGTAAAAGATCCGGGCACTTATAATATTCATCATATTACAGAGAATAATGTACTTCGAATGACGCCAATGTACGATTATGGTCATCCTTATAATGTAATTCGATTTGGACCAAGTTATTTAGTGGTCTTAACGAGCACTAGTTTTAATATACACAAATTGAAATTTGTGCCAATCAATGAGCTGACCCCGTCGGAAGTATGGAGGAAGAACTTTTTTGGTTCATCGTAATGCAAGAATGTCAAACAAAAATTATAAGAACTGAGATCTATAACCTTTTCTCGTGCTATTGTGTAATTGTTTATGTAAATTGTATTCATAATTCAATAACGTGTAAAAGGAGACGTTTTTCATGGCTTACTGCACAAAGTTTTTATATTTCAAAAGCAAGATTTTCTAGATTTGTAGAATAGTGATTGTTGAACTTGATAGAACAAACACCAAAATAAGAAAAGTCAAGACCAGATATTCTAACTTATGAATATCACTACTGATAGTTAGTCAGTGTTCTAACAACTATAGGATTAAAACATATCTTCGAATCATTCTATTTCCATTTGAAGGTACGTCCTCTCTAAAGCAATATTTGTATAGAAAAATCTATTTGTATTCTTATTACTTAGCATTGTATCTATCCTTATACTCTTATAATTTTACTGATTCCTATTAGCTGATATCTATGTTTTCACTCTTATACGCCTATCGCTATAAACACATATCTACATGCTTATGTTCATATTCTTAAGATCTTAGTTTTACTGTCTTATGCCTAGCTCCGATTTATATAACCTTAACTTCAATTCATAGCCTGTATAAGTTGTTTTCTTTTGGGGTGAAATAAAATATGTGAATTCTTAATGTGTTCATACGAACGGCATCTATAAGTTTATGGCATGTATCTTTTAGTATTTATTCGATGAAAAGACTTTACGTCACAGAATGCAATTAGAGAATCAACCCTATGTCTCAGATATAAGATCACTGAAGCGCTGATAAACTATGAAACTGGTAGCGGATATAAGGAGTAAGTATGATGCGCTATGAATCTTATTCATTGCTCAGTAGGAAATGCACTATTTAAATCTTCATCTAGTCATGTATCTCATTTTCAGGATAAATATTCGATGTACATTGCGTCATTATTATAATTGAACATAAACATTTTCTTGTTTAGGTTCAAGTCCTATAGTGTGTACAGTAGTCATTATGTTTTAAGTCTCCCAAATGATTGATTTCCAAAACAGATTAATTTTTTCATAGAAAACAAAATAATTACTTGTTGAATAGAGTTTCAGCTTTTTCGATACAATTTGAGACTAGGTAGAGATTGAAATTGCTTAAAACATTTGACTACGTGAATTCGCATAAAATCTAAGACAATTGACTATCACAAAAAATATTCTCAATGATCATGCCACAGAGTAAACGCTGTTGACAGCAACCAGTAATTCGAAGAAAGGACTTGGCCAAATGCACTACTACTTATACTCATCAATGTCTTTATCATTAGCATCTATTTTCCTACTATTATTTACACATTCATTTTTTGAAGTGGAATAGAGAAAAGTCACATCGACGTTAAAAATCATGACTCACATCCGCACCCCGACAGCTACACCTACACATCCACGCCCAAATGTGTTGAGAGATCAATATAAGAGGGAAAATTAAAAGCAACACATCGACATAGGGACACACAGTACAAATAAGAGAGACAGAATATGAACTAAAGAAATACGAGTAATTCAACGGCACTTATCCAATTACTCATGTAAGCATAATTGAAATGATTTTCATTTTTAAAAATAACTTTAATGAGTTAACAGAAAGTTCAACAATTATTGTTAATATGTCGAACAGAAGAAGAACGTTTTCGAATAGTACAACCAGTATCGTTCTAAACCCAAACGAGTCATGCGTTGTTGCTGGCAGATATATCTAGATGTATATCCATCCATTGGATACTACGCGGTAGAGATTTTCATGTTTATTTTGATAATATTCTTAAGTCATCTACTTAATTTGACTTTTCAATACAAGCGCTCTTTATCAATTGTAATTATCATTAAAAAATAGAATTAATGAATAGGAATCATATTGATAACGTGCGGAAATGGGTTGCATAACCTAAACATGGTAATTGATCGGATTGTTTGACATTGGCTGCAATCATCGGTTTCAAAAACAGTTTTTACAACACAAGTTATTCTTTAAGGGGTTATTCTTTTTACAAGTATAGTTTAGAATTTTAAAGTTATGACGCAATCCAACTTGTATCTAATGCATATTTTCAAAGCATTCACAACCTTTGATCTTAACTAGCTGATGATAATCGTAGCCATAAATCTTGTCGAATGTTTCAATCAATGATTGTAGTTCTACCGTGTGCAAATCGGATTTTCGAAAGTCGTATATTATCTTAGCAATATTTTTGAGCTAAGCGAAGTCAGAAGAAGGTTGAGCGAGTGCGATACGTGCTACATAGTCTTTCCTATTCTAGAAATGGAAAATGATGACAAACGCGATATCGTGACGGTGCTAGTAAATTTCGTCGTACGACACATCGTCGCAGTACATGTCGTCGCAATGGTAATTCTTCACGATGATTTATGGTACATAAACAAAAAAATTAATTAATTGAATTACGAAATTTAGATTGGTCTGCTATTTAATTTTACGCATGTACAATTTTTTCTTTGTCTGATTGCTCAATAATGTAAATTTGAAAAAAAAAAGTAAAATAGACCTATGCAATGTCTGCTCGTGTATTTTAAATTGATACTACCAAAAATGCAAGTTTTGTTTCCGCACCAAATTTCAAGGGAGTTAATTACAGAAAAACATATTTCTCTTATATGAGAAATACCTTCAAACTGAAAGATTTTTTGCGATCGAATAAAGCATTCAACGCATTTCACCCATAGATATTTCAAAAAAACATGTGACCATAGATGGAATATGAAATTAAAACAAAATACTCTAGTTTTTAACATTGGTATATGCTTTTAAAAATGAATGCTTAACTTGTAGTTATCTTAAACGTAGTAAAAATCAAATAAAATAAGCTTTTCGCATAAAATTTGTCGACATGAATTTCTAAATTTTATTTAAACATAACTTTTTCAATATAAAGGAAGTTAGCTAGGTTGAAAGAATTTTTTCTTTAATTTTAAAATCTTCTAAATTCAAAGATGCCATCTGTGCATCATAATGATATTGAAAAATAATGTTCACACATTTATTACGATTATTTTTATTTATAGTTACAGCATGAAAAATTGAAACCAATACGAAAATTTTTTAAAATTAATTTATGTATTTATCAAATATATTTTCTAATCACAAAAAATGATTCCAGAGATATTGAGTGAAGGATGAATTTCTAACGAGAGCGATTTTTGTCTTAGCTAATCGTAGTTTTCCTTAGGCTGAAGTTTTCTCAGAAATCATTTTCTTGAAATACTTTTGTTTTATTTAAAAGCAGATTATTCGAACTTTAACAAAACAATTTCACGAACACTATCAATAGAACAGAGCTATTTTCTAATCTGGCTACAAATTCTACCCATTATGTTACTCTAATAGTTACATGGTAAAGTATACATGCATGTAATTAATTGTGTAACAGACTAAACAGCATGACTTAGTTCAATTAAGTTCATGTTTTCGTTTAAATACGACGAATTTATCGCAACTAGCTATCTTTGCGACGAAGTGAACGCGGCGAAGTGAACGCGGCGAAGTGATCATGCGACGAAATGATCGCGACGAAGTGAGTGGTCACCATTGTGACAAATTACTGCTAGTTTATTTTCTGCATTGTTTGATATAAGAAAGTGACATCAGACATATATGACAGTTCCGTTATGCCTGCCGAAAGTAAGAATACAAATTTCTACGTATTTGAGAAAACGGTATCTTATCAAGTATAACCGAGATTCATCCGTAGAATAGCACGACTATCGTCATTGGTGACCATTACAGCGCATTTTCAGTTATATTCGAAGTCTTCGATTCATTAGTTTTGAAATTTTCTATTTTATCTTGTTATTCACTGGTTGTAATGAAATTTTTTCTCAGATCTGCAACGTCAAAGTATGTGCTAATTTAAATAATATTTTCTGATCGAAATCTTTTCTCTTGCCTTTTCCCACCAACTTCATTAACATTGCAAAGACTTGTTTTAAACTCACTTCATGACTAACCAATGGGAAACAAGCGAATTAAATATTATAGTGAAAAAAATAGAAGCTAATTATTGAGGAGTAGTGTTCTTTGAAACATGACGCCAACTAGAACAGAGAAATTGAGAACGATTTCTAAAAGTATGATCTGATGAATTTTAAAATTTAACTTAATATTTTGAATCAAAACATTTGGGTCTATGAAAAGGACAACGGTACGATTAGGTTATCTAGATGATTTTCCTGGTCTTTGATTTGTACTTTTAGGGAAAATAGTTCGACATCCTTCACGGAGCAAGTTAACACTCTTGAGAATAGTTGGAGATGTGCGCCAGCGAATATTCCTGTATTTGTGTTTTCAGACATGTTTCTTCATTTAGCCAGAAATGCATGCTATTTTTTCGTGAGGCTTTGTTCGAATTAGCAGTAGAAGATGCATAGACAGACGACCATTTAAACTACTCGACAACTTGATTTCTCTGTTCATTTTTCTGCTTGAAAAGGACTTTTTCATACACAGTACGTTTGTATGCGCACCGCCAAATGTATCTCATCAATTAAGAAATGGGTTTGTCTCAGTGAGGATCTCAACAGTATTTTTTCATAAAATCATGTGACCGACTACACTGACATTATCGAAACAGATGTTTTAGCGAGTGGAAGCACAACTGAATATTAGTTTTTGTTTTCATCTTACACGACTTCAAATAAATGCATCACACTGAATAAACAAAGCAAACTATAACCTAGTTTAAATTTACGTAGATATTAACATAAATACGCATGAAGATTAAGAAAATTCTCTAAGTTATAAAAAACTCCTTGAGTAAAATCAGTTGTCGTCAGACAACATCTTTAGATATACTCGTTTGTAGAAGATCTTGTAGTTTAATAACACTTAAACTTTCGACAAAAGAGACAGCAGCGCGCTAAACTGTATAGACTATCAGTGTTTAAATTTATTAACGCACATTAAAACAGTATGATCGTGTTAAACGATAAGCTGAGCGTTATTCCGGTCGTGGAAAATTTTCCTATGTGTTAGTCTTCTTTTGATTTTTGTCCATAATGATTATGAACTCGTTAAATATATTACGATACATTGCTACTAGGACCACCAAAGAAGTTAATTGTCTATGACAGAGAGTTTGCACAGACACACCAGTCTAGTTTTGTTCTTCGATTTCGACGTTTTCTTCTCATTGATTGAATTGATTGCTAGAGAGTCGATTGAATAGAGTTTGTTTTTAAAATAATGACAGTCGAATGCGATATGCCTATGATATACTTGAATTAGGTATTGACTGTTTCCAATACAACTAAGCGCAACGCTAACAATGCATAACAGGCCAACTCTAATAGTGATCACGTTGGCAAACTGTTTCCTATTTGTCGAAGATTCGTTTTCGTACCTGCTATTTTTCTCTGTCGATCGCTTTTGAATACTATTTGATTCAGATTGAGTTAAAGCCAATGAATTACTTGTATCTCTCTGATAGAAAGATTCGAGTTGTTTTTCTCAATCTCAATATGAATATCTTTCTATTTATCCTTAACCGTAATATATGATAAATTGCTTCAAGAATAGCGCCTGCTCAATATCAATATCTCATGATAATCAAAGATTCAAAGGTCACATTAAATATTTTGTCAGATACTAATCGCTGTTTTTCATTACTCAAAGAATAAAATGTGAACGATACTTTTTCTAACTATCAGTAATAAGTTCAATTAAGCTTCGATTTCTTCTTTCTCGTTCTATGTAGATGTTTGATGGGGATTATACAAGAAAGAAATGGTTCATTTTAGTCTGCACGCCTTATGATATTGTTTAACATTTACGATAAAGCGTCCATTTATTTTATCAAAAAAATCGATTGCATTAACGATTTGAATGTACGACTAGATAGACATCAATAAAGGATAGACAAACAATAGAGATTGAATTCGTGTCACAACCAGACTGTAACTGCAAAAAGTCTGCTAGTTGGAACTCGTGATATAGTGTTTACCATTGTAGGTATGTGAGATCTTGACTTATTCTAGTGATGATTAGAAATAGTGCTTACTTCTGAAGATTATAAAACGAAGAAGGACTATGATACAAATATCTCATAGAAATTCTAACAAAACTTGAACGAAATACGATAATCTATCTCACCTTTCTAATGAGTATGATGTGAGTGTAGGTGTGCGTTTGCGTGTCACCCACACCCACAATAGCCATTCTTCTCGTAAATACAAGTACAAGTTGATTCAAAAGAAAATCATCGCTTGATACAACTTTGACAAAAGTATTTACATGCTTGGAATTCAAAAGTTATGTCAAATCAAAAACAACTATTCTTTACATCCAAGAAAATAAGGGAAAGAGCTTCGTGTTAACTATGCGCACAAGAACAATTTGTAGAAGTTTTCTCTCAATGATTTATCAAAATACGATCATAATGGATGTTAATTTTTTTCACATAATTTAGCGTTATAAAGAACAAAAAGTTTATAAAAGAGATCATGATTATTCTTTAAAGCATGATTTTGTCTCCAACGTTTCTCTGTACGTAAGCAAAGTTTACTCTTCTCCATAGGATTTGTATTGAGACGAAGGAAGTGTGGGTGTAGCTGTGTACAGGGTCTTTTCACCCCCACCCATTCGAATCATAGTTGAAAATACATCGTCGAGTCAGAATTTGATTCTAAATATCTTTTTCCTTTAGTTTAGTATCACCTTAAAACTGATGAGTTCTGCCAATGCGTATCTGCATATGTTGTAGTCGTGTACGTATACGTTTCTCAAATGTTCAAATACTCTTCATTAATGTTAATTCTTTATGAATTTTTTACCTGTCTTACTTCTATGAATACTTGTAATAACTGGTATAACTCTTGCTGATGTCTTTTCATAACAAAAAACTTCATAACCACAAAAAAGAATAATTCAACGTTCGGTCAATTGTGAAAAATTTTTCAATCAAAAGATGTTTATCTCTATTGTAACTGTAATCGATGCTCTGAGTACAGTTACTTGTGTTTTATGCTACGGATTGATAAATGACTGTATCATTTCAATATTCCACCTTAATTTATTGTTTTAACCGAGAGAAAATCTTATGACTTAACATTGAATGATTGTGTTTGGGTCAAACAGATTGGACATTACCTACCTAGCATGAGAAATATTGAGAAGTTCAAGATATTTTTTAGAACAAAGAATAAACTGCCTCGAATTCATATGCGTACATGATCGATCCTTTTATATGATATTCCCTAACTTACTTACAAGTTTTTAAAACCATACATTCTGAATGTTTTTCTAGTTTAAGCTGAGATGTGGATATTACTAATTACTCATTGATAGATGATTTCAGATAAGAATATTTCATAATAAGCAAATTATTCTACACAAAGTCATGCTATTTTAATCTTACTCAGCATGTTCTCTTCGAAATTGATTTAAAAAAAACTGCATCATCGTGAATTCTACCACAACGTTTAGCAGCAATTTCCAATACTATTTATGCTATCAAGATGATCCTATTTCATGAAGTCGTCCGCAGGTTGATGCCATTCTATAAAAAATATTCTCTTTGATTGCAAATTTGGCTCAATCCAATGTACATTGAATTCTCTTTTCAACCCCTACTCCCGTTTTCAGGACAAAGAAACTTTTAGCCACATTCTGATTTTATTTCATTATTTCTTGATTTTTAATTTAAATTGGCCCAGAAACAGTTTTGTGAAGGGACATAGAATCACACATTGTTGACCAAACATCATAAGAACGTGTGTACAACCGATACGTTGCAAAGGATTTATTTTTCGATTTTCTTGTCATAACGCATCGCTGAAGAAAACATCATTTTGGACAATATCTCATTGAAAACTCTGAATTCATACTACATTCCTAACTGACGAAATGAATGCAAATTCGAGAGCTTTCCACCATGTGAATCTTTGGATATATTCTTTTGTGAGATGTCAAACGCACAGAAAAACACAAGAAGAGTGATAAATCTTTAATTTCTATTTTCTAGTGTTTGACAGTCCTTACCCAGGGGATATATGGTGGGGAGAAACGAAAGTTTGTGTCTCGGGTATTGCAGGGTCTACACACTCACATTAACATAAAAGAGCTATTCGATCTACACACTAATAGTAAAAAGCAGGATCCAACTTATACCAACACTCTCATTTCACCCACACGTACACGACACAATAAAATGACACCCTCCAACAGCCACGACCCCACCCACTCATTTTCAAATACACGGTCATCTTGATTTCCAGTTTGTATCTAAACGAGTTTTGATATTGCCTATCAAGATTATTTGTCATTGACATTCGATCAGATAATATCACTTCAACTTTCAAACTGACGAAATAGCATAAAATCGCTATTTTCATTATATACGGCTTTACTTTGCATCAATTTCCTCATTTGTGATCGCTTTCATTGGCGTGCTGTTCGTAAGAGGCAACAAATTTGAGATATTCCCAATCTTACTCATCTCCGATCCGTTCAGTGTCAACCTTTCCATGAACAGCATGAAATGCTGGAAATGATCAATAATATATGGAGCCACATAAAAGTCACTTCCTCTCAATATGATCAGATTTTTATGAAACTTGAAGAAACCTCTTCGAAATTGAGATTGGTTCCATCGTCCATCGAATATCTTTCCTTTATAATGATGAATTGGATCATCTATTTTAACAAACATCAAATCTTCTACAAATAAGCTTATTCATAGTTGATGATTGTTTGATAGGGTAACAGTGATTATTCACTATTTCATCTATGATGAATTTGAGGATACTATCTGTAAGAGACCTAATCAATATTTTATTTAATATTTTACAAAAGATGCACAATTTATGTCAATCGAAAGTCATTGATACATGCCGTTATAGCGAGTTGAACGAACATCGTTGGGAACATCAATCAAAACTGTAAACTTTTCGTCTAAAACTGCAAATCACAATCAATTACGATGAGAGGATCCAAGAAAAATTTCATCAATTGATGAGTTCATTTCAAAATTTGCTCTGGCTTACTGAACATCGATGGTTTATTCACTGCGATTGAATTTCATGCAATCCATATCGTATGATTAAAATTTACACATTACTTCAAACATTTCCTTACTTTGTTGTCTTTTAGAACTTTCTGTCAAAATCGAATTGTCTTCAAGAAAATGATTATTGATCTTACAATCGAGTACGTTCCATTTCTTATTGTAATGACACTATAAGGAAATCGTTGGCTTTGTCACAATTGCGATTTTGAAATCTTAAGCATCTTTGCGTCATTCTTTATTCGAACGATCAATTGATCTCACCTGGTATGTCATGAATCGGTAATGATTACAGTGATTGACCACCTCGTCTCTATTCGTTAATAATTAAATATTGGTTTGATTATGAAGTGCCTAATGTCAATCATATGAATTTATCTGTTAGTTGACTCGATCTATAACGATGTTTTTGATATCAAAGTGTAAAGTGGTTTAGTACAGAAGAATGCTCTGCATATGGTCATCCCCTCTAGCAATCCTATGTGAAGCCCTTCTAATTCAGATTTAATAACGAATGATAACCATTCAGTGTCAAATATAAGAAAACTTTAAATCATCTACGGAACTATCAATCGTTGCGTGCCAAGCCTACGGAATTCGAAACTAGTTTTATCGAAGAATCACGAAATCGAAAAACGTTTTGAAGATAAACCCGACACCAATTTGATTTCACTGCCCTTAAAATCTTTGGGCATATAAATGAGAAACTTTGAAGGTTCAGTAATAAACTGATTTATTTTAGATTATTTAATAATAATTTTAAGTCTTACAGCCAGATTATTTCAACATAGGATATTCTTTCTTCGTAGACCGTAGAATGTTTTAAAAAGCCCTGATATGATTTCATTTATTGAAGAAATTCTTTTATAGTATGAAGTTTTATTTATGATTTACTTCATATTTAATGTTAAAACGTCAAATAAAATCAATTTATTAATGTAAAAGCTCATATAGAAATTCTAATTGTGACGGAAGAATTATTTTTCATTATTTTTATTATTAATTTTTACATGTACTGAGAATATGAAACACTCACTTTACGAATATCCCGATTTACTTTATATTCATTGGGGTTTATCAAAAGTCTCCACTATTTTACAGATATTTGAAAGGAAACAAAAGTGTAATGGATCGACTATTTATTCCGATTTGTGATTTAGTCAAAAATCAAAGCTCTCAAATATATTCCTTCCTTATTATTCTGACGTACCATTTCATACTAAAACTGAAGACACAACAGAAAGTTTGTTTCACACTTTCATCACCTTTTGAAAAATTTAATAGAAGACCAGTTAATAAATCTTCTGCGATCTGAAATGCACTGTATTTATATCAAATTTTGTTAAAACGACTAAAATAAAGATTTAGACACAAGGCAGTTAATTTAGATTTGTACGAATATATCCATTTTCATGTTGACTTTTTCAAGTATTGAAAAGAATATTTTTAATTCGGTTCATGATCGGCAAGCATATTAAACATAGATATTTTAAGTATCAATATCACAGTCCATAGTTAGTGTTGCAAATGATCGTGTAAATGTGGCCTAAATAGGAATTATAAAGAAGCTGCTGTGAATCTTTGAACAATTTCTAACATCTGCTCTTTAGGATGAAATTTGGTCAATTCAACAAAAAGTGGTTTTTTTTTCACTTTTCGTCATTACTCAACATCCATTGTTATTTTGAGTGTTTCACTGTGTTGCTTTGTGTAGACCTTCACCGTAGAGTATGGATTGGTAAAGAATATTAAAAAAACGAAAAGAAAGAGGCAAGCCAAACAGAAACTAAGCAAACAGTGTTGCTATATTGTAAAGGTAAAGAAAAACGACATTCAAAACAAGTAAGCAAGCCGTGAAGGCAGAAAATAATTTCAAAATCAAAAACTGGGAATTATTGAAAATACTCCCCATGTCCCTTGAATCGGCTAAAAATTGTCGATTAATCGCGATTCATCGAAACGATAATCGTGCGCTGAATTGCGATAGAATCGCCGATTTTTCCCGATTATTTCAGCGATTTTTACGATGAATCGCGATTTTATGTTAGATTTAACCGTCTGTTTACTGATATTATCTACTATTTCATTGGTTCTTTTGGAGACACAGATTCGGATTTTTTCTTTAATTTAATTCCAGTTTTTTCGTTATCAGGTCTATCAGATCGTCCGATCTGTCCAATCTTGAGTTGGTCAAATTCTTACCAGACCGCTTCAGTGCTGTCCTCTCCAGATCATGGATCGGGATTAGCATTTCCTTGATTAAAAATAACCAAGATATAATTTATCAGAAAAGAATATTTCGAAAACTTATTTCTTATGTATTGAACGGCATTGTTTATATATGCTTGTGTGTTCATAAAAAAACGGTGAATGAATACTTGCCATGATTTATCAATGATTTTTGAAAATCAGCTCTTCTTCCATAATCGTGATAGAATCAGAAATAATCGCCGATTACGATAAATCACGATTTTACGCCAATATTTTAGAAAATCGCGAAAATCGCGGCGATTTTCACGACATGGGTCACAAGTGTCGTGAGTAATGTATTTAGAAGGTTCTTGTTACAGGGAATATCACTATGCTCTGGATGACGTGTTACTCTCTCTCTATCACTTGTTATATATGTTTCTTCTCTGTTTGTTTTCTCTTATATATATATACATGTTTCTTTGAAGACTAGAAGATAAATAAACGCTAAAGCTCGACGAAGCGAGCATTAACAGTTCTAAACATTAGAGAAATTAGTTAGAAGTTTATATAGATACTGTCGAGATGCTGTTAGTACTGGTAATGCTAGAAACTGATATGAAAATCTCTCAAGAAAAACAATGTACACTCCAGAACGTCTTTTAAAGTTTCGCAGGAGTTGCGAAAAGTCATAATTCTTCCAACGGATACACGGACGGAAACTTAACTACGAAACAACTCGGTCACCTGAAGAAACAGCCACATGAATAAAATGATTTTGTATAATTGCGCATATGCTGACAAATACGTGTTAACCCATGGAAAAAAATTTCAAAAAGACTGCGGTAGGTAACAGTGTTCGAAACCACGATTTTCTGTAGTTTTGTTAAGTAACGGTATAGTCAGACCATCTGTTGGCTTCTTCGAAACCGCTGTATTGAACGGTTTCGAAGAAAAGTGTTGATGGTCTGACTACTGGAGCTTTAAAAACCCTCTCCAAGCTGTGGTTGTGAATACCGTTGCCCAGCACTGTTTTTCTAGACACGCTCGAGTAAACCGACTGAGGTATGCCGAGAAAGGGCATTCAACGGTGACGGTGAATCACCGGTTCGCCGTTCTACCGGTTACCATTTATACCGGCCAATGTTGGCTAATACCGGATAATAACTGCTCTATACCGGTTAATACCGGTTTCTTCAAAGAATATAACCGTGAAAATAACGGTCGTCACCGTAACCGTCCTAACGCCTTTGAACGACCTTATTTGGCTTATTTTGATTTATACCGGCGGGACTAGATGAATACCGACTAGTTTGAGTGTTTCCGGGCTAGAACTGGTTACTGCTATGAACCGGTGACATGTAATTCACTGTCATTATTTCATCCATAGTTTATACCGGCTGATAACGGTTACCGGTTGAACCGGTTACCCATTGTAACGGCTATCGTCACCGTTGCTTCCCAAGTCGAGAATAACCTGTAACCCGAAGGTTTCTGGTATGATACCCTTATTGGGGTAGTGGAGTGCACTCTTTCGAACTCAATTTTCACAAAATACCTTTGTAGAATCAGATGAATTATCTGTTGAATAATCGAAAAAAATGGCAGAGAAAGTGGGGCGAAACATCTTTTTTTATTACGCGAAATTACACCTTCTGACCATGTCTGTCCTAAAAGGACAGCGTAGCTTACAATTAATAGATTGCATAAAGAGAGGAAGAAAAGCATGGCAGAATGAAGCACAGAATATATAATGCATGTTGTATGTGGCCATTCAACGAAACATTGAAACACGACCTTACAACGTGCACATACGTTCTAACGAGACAATATACGACGTGTCTAAACATATTGCTTGTAAGATAAGATTAAAGCCAATAAGCTTGTATAATATGTTTCTAAGACGGTTTGCTTTGTTCGGGGAGCAGTCGAACCTCGTACGTTTTATTTCCAAGTCAGGGACGTAGCCCATCTAGCTAGGGCTCCCATGGGGCGAGACATCTTCATTGTCTCTACACATTACATTTCACTTCGATATACACACCGGGTTCTAACAGCAACACCGCAGTATCTGAAACAGAGGTCCAATAACTTTCGAACGCGGTTTTTCAAGCGGCCTTATCTAGTAGCGTAGCGCATTACGCTGTTAGTACATGAGAGCGCGGCTTCTAAAACGTTACGAACCCGGTTATAGAACATTGCAACTTCGCCACAAAATATCTTGGTCCTTCTAGTTATACTGTTTGGTCTGATAGAACCGTAATCAACTTTATTTTTTAAAATTTCGTTAATTGCCTTGAAACATTGTGTACTAACAATCAGTCATTTTGATTTTCTATTGAATAAGTAATAAGGTAATATTGTGATTTCACTTTTATACCCCCTCAACTAAAACAGATTGAAAAATAAATAATAGGAGCCGCATTTTTATCCTTCGGTGTGAAATTTACAACACATCAATTTGCATATGAATTGAAATCTTCTCTATTGTGCTACATCAAGTGTCTTCTGGTATTTTAGCTTAAAATGAAAATGGCAATGAATCGATACATTTCTAATTAATTGAGTTCTTTTTAAACAAAATCAAAAATCACTGCGGTTAAGGTGCAGTACATCACGGTTCATAAAACCGGTAACAGCCACTGTATTTGAAAAGGCGGTTATAGGTGTACGTACTACAGTTTCTAGGGAACGCGGTGCAAAATACCGATCTAAACAGCGGTTTATAGAGGCTACCGAATCGGCACCGTGGTGATCTTCAATGAAACCATGGTTTCCATAAAAAGCTTGCTCCTAGGAGAGTCACGTGCAACACAATTAACGAGTTACGAACCGCTCAAAAAAGTTTTACCAAAGGTGACCAGATGTTTTGAAATTTTGAGTTTCAATTTTTTCTAAGACAAAGAAAAACGTTTTTACCAAAAACTTATTTTTTTCCCAAGGCTGAAAGGATGGGGATATGAAACTAAATTAGTTTCCATGTTTGTTGGACTGCTTGCGTACAAAGATCATACGTGAATAACTTGAACGGTTGCCAGACTAAGCCAATTGGGTTTTCAGATAATGGATTCAGTCGATCGCATTTCTCTGGGTCAATACTTCATCTTATCGGTTTATTTTGGCAGCTTTCTCGTGCAATCAAGTCATTTCGCCAGCCGTTTCAAGCATTGATTTCTCGCTCGCGTTTTCAGTTCATTGAGCTTTATATGATAGACGTTTCGTTACATGACATCATTCTATTGTTGATGTTTTGCCGAAAGAAGCTTTCTCGGATCTAAATCGTCACGAATCAAGTTTCCTCTCGTGTGGGTTTTATCCCATGAGTTTTGTGTCGCACAAGGAAGTCATCCAAATATCTTCATGTTCGTCGAATTAAATTTGGATAGGTCATAATACAAATTGATCTTTCCTAAGATAGTATCAGTATAATTCAAATATGTTAATCTACTTTTCAGACGTTTTGAGTTCTTCGTCGAAGAATTATGTCAATAAGACACAAAAGTATCGTTTTAATTGTAAATAAGACTGAATCATTATTTGGAGGATTAGGCTATAGAAAATGAGCTGCTTGCTTTTCGTGACTGACTTTCCTGGATATCGTTTACGGCTAGCTGTTGATCGGAAAAGTTCACTGTAGATCTCTCGTTCAGAAAAGATCACTTCATAGCGCTAATGAAATACAAAATATTGCAAAATTTATCCAAAGACATTTATATCAAGGATTAATCAATATATATAAATTCTATACGTATTGGCTCTTTCACTCAATCTTATATTTCATGTAGAGCGTATATGCTTCTTATAAGTGTACTAAAGTAATCAATTTCCTATGCACTATATCAAAATTTGCGACGGCTTACTAGGGTTCAAGTAGAGATGGAAACTCCTTTTTTGCCACCCAAGCCTTGTCGTCTTGCAGACTCTGGTAGACTCTCATACCAATTTTAGTAGATAATTAGTGAAAGACAATTATTATGCAATATATTGATTTTGTATTATTTTAAAGAGTCATTTACATCAATCAGTTGAAAACTTCTGTATAAAATGTTACTCGTTTCTGGAGAATATTCCAGAAAGATTTGTTTAATGAAGAATTACAAGATAATGCTGATTTTGGGTTATGAATTTTCTTTCGATCAATCTTCTATCATAACTACTAATTTTTCTCAATACTTCGATACTGATTCAGTTATAGCCTCACTAAAGCCGAATTCTTTTTTTGAAAGTGAACTTGAGAACGTGAGTGGGTAATGGCACGAGGTGCTCCGTACGGGCTTCGTGGCATAGTAAATTGCTGATTTGAGAATTGATTGACAGAAAACTTCAGGTTTCTGCCATAAACAGAAAATTTCATTGCCTGTAGGATCCAAATTATTGAAACAATGGTACAACGACACTTAAACATACAGCACTTGAGTCCCGAAAGTTGAGCTCCCGATAGTTAAGCCCACCGAGGGTTGAGCCTTTCATAAACAGATTGAATGTTGGTCTGGATCTTATCACTACACCCAAGCCCGGACCGGAACAGATCCGCATCAACACCCACACCCACCCTCATTTTTTTATAATAAAGCTACACTAAACTACCACTCCCTATTTTATTGTTGTGCAAATACAAATACATTGAAACAACGAAAAATTTATCATTTTTAGATTAATGAATAAATGTAAACCTGTCCTAAAAGTTGCTGATAGAATGAGAACATTTACACAAGATACCAGAACATGTGAGGATATAGTTGAGAAATCGTAAATTAGATGACGGTATTCATATATGCATTCGAATAAAAGACGAAGCAGTATAAGCCATCTAAAAGTTTTGTATAATTTAAAATTATACATCTTCTACATTAACTCTATTCTTCGCAAAGATAAAGTGCGTCATTTCAAAATAGCTTATTGAACTCGCCTGTAATATTGAGAAAGATACATACTCTGACATGTACAGTGACTCAGTGTTCCTGTGAACACCGATGTCGGTGCGATCGGTACACTGAACTTCAGTGCTCCATCGACCTTCGGTGTTTCCGTGAACACTGATTGAACTTTTCAATGTTGTCGGTGAAGTCGGTTTCAGTCAAACCAATATGTCAGTGACACCGATGGCAGTGTAATCAGTGCTACAGTGGCGCACTGAGTCGGTGGCACTGATGTCGGTTTTTCAGTATCTACACTGACACTGCATATCTCTAAACATGGTTTAATCAGTTTAAACCGATCAATGTATCAATATATGCCTATCGTCAGTCGACTTTATTTGTTACTTACTGGCTCATCGGCATTTGTTTACTCCTTTTGTTTGTCACAATTTCTTTGCTATTATCTATAAGTTAAATGAACTGTCTGCTTCTCGCTTCTCTCTAACTCTATCGTTATATATCAAATGCTGAGCAGATGATAATTAAACAAAGCCATAAAAGTGTTGCTGCCAAATCGATCAGCTCACATATCAACACAACATTCGAATAGCAGTAGAATTTGACTGTGAATAAGGGCATCAGTGGAAAAGTTCCTTCCAGGATGCAAAATGCATAATTGAATGTTTGAGCGTGCATGTCAAGTTAGAGATTATTATTTGATGATAAACAATAAAATCATCTTCCCATAGTGTGATCCTAAACAAAGAGAGCACAAAGCTACGTCTCTCTTTCTAATAAAATGATCATAGAGCAATAAAGCATACCGTTCATTGTTTGGTGAGATGTAAAGGGTTAATCACTGTGAGTAACAGAAGTGTGCATTAGTTTAATATTGAAGCTGCCAATTGTGCGAAAACTTTTCGTGTTTCTGGATTGCTTTGAAATACACTAATGTTCGTCTTACTTATATGCTTCGTTACTGCCTATTTTTTAATCCATGAGTTTACCAAAAACAGTGGTGAGCGAATCTCAAAATGACAATGTTTGTGTCCTGCAGCCATAGCTCGAAGTCAGCAAGTGATATGGCGGAGATTTTTATGATTTTGCAGAGACATAAGATGAATGTGAAATCCAATACAAATTCATATGGAGAAGACCGAAGAAATTCGGAAGACGAAAAACAATCTGTCGTGATTATATTTGAAAGCAGTACGTGACATCCAGCTATTTACGAGCCAGAGTAAAAGAATTCCGATTTCATGATTGCGACTGCCAGAAATGTAGGGAGAAAGTTGATGCACAAATCTTTCATATTTGAAATTCACTTTTGAAAACAATTCCACCATACCAATTATGCGCTTCATTCAACACTGAGCCTTCTCGATATGAATCGATGCTTTTCCTAAACATTGTATAGTCCATTTCATGACAAAGTCATTCATATTGTCTAGAGTAGATTTCTACCTAAGATACCGTCATGGACGTCGCTTAATAGTCCGGCTCTTCGGAGTCAAAACGCGGTTCTTTCTATAGCAAATAGAGCCTTTAGAGAGCTACCAACTAGTATCATAAAATATA
>OENT01002537.1:0-20861 GCA_900239685.1 Rotaria macrura
GGGTAATATCACGTCGAAATGTCGATACCCAGAGTAACGGTATTATGACATCCCTCTACACTCCACTTGCAAAATGCAAGTGAACACGTAAATTTTGCTAAATTTAACAAGCTGTAAGAAAAAATTTTGCTTCTAAATTTCATGTGGAATGCAGCACCAAATATGTGAGTCTTGATAAATGTTCTCATCGTTATGGCAAGCACCCCGCATCCAACTGAAATAAAAATTCTATAATAGATAGATCATAAAGGCAATATACGTTCAGAAGCAGATATGGAGACTATTTTTAATGACGCTGAATATTCTTACATCTTCCGCAGAAAAACTTTCATAATTCTACTCTGCTTGTTGGTTGTTTCCAGTGTGTTCATTCGTATGATTTTGATCAAATGAGTGTATGATTTTGCGTAAATATACCCGCAGATTATGTGAATATTATCGGCTTGTCAGTGAAATGTAAGTCAAATAAGAAGGATAAAAATAGGAGGATGTAAATGTTAAGCAACAGAAAACAAATCAAATTCAACTAGAAAGTAAAATTCCATAATGAATGATCGCGTTAGTCTATTACTGATCAAGAGCAAGAATCTTTTGTTGAAGCTGAGCAACAAAATTTTCTGTTTCTACTAGATGTTCAATGATCTGGCTATAGTTTCTCGCGTCGAATATTCAGACCACATTGTACACATTCAAGTTCAGTCTTTAAATCACCTATCTTTCGATAGGCTATAAACTTAAATTAATCCACGTGGTGGCTGTGTCCTGTCGATTGGCTCCTATAATATAAATTGTCTCATATGTAAAGTTTTGTTGCAAGCGCTTCTGATCGATGTTCAAGATAACGATGTACTTGACCCATGTTGTTGAGTAAGCGAGGAATATCTGGACGTTTATCAGTTCCAAAGAACTGTATGAGTTGTTTCTTTGTCTGTTCATATAGAGGTAGTGCCTCGATATATTGCTTCTGTATGGCTCTCAAATTAGCCATAGCATTGAACGTATTAGCAGTTTTTGGATGTCCATTACTATATGCACATTCATAGATTATCAGCGCTCTTTCCATGTGTTCGATTACTTCATTATAACGCTGCTGACAGCGTAATAGAACACCAATGGGAAACCATGTTCGACCTATGTCAGCATGAGAGGCAGGCAATATACGTTCATAAACTTATTTTACTTGTTGCAATGTATTGAAAGCATCTTACCCTTTTCCCTGATTCATATAGACAAACGTGATTTTCATGTCAATTTCAGCCGCGCGCAGATGATCATCAGTTATATCGACTGCTTTTAAGGTTACACATACTCGGTGACACAAGTTCCCAGGAGAAAGTTTACGGACCACTATAATTCAACGTAAATGACCGTAATAGTACCGTTTTCCACGGTTAACCTGATCCATGATTTACCACTGTATTCGCATCGTATATCGACTTTATACTGTTGTGCTTCCGTTAAAACACGGTCGTAAATCATGGACCAGGATTACGAACGTATTTGTACCGTATACGTTACGTATTTGATAGTAAACGGTCGTATACGTAGCGTATGTTTCCACCTGGGTGAACGCAGCTTCGTATTCTTCAGTTTGATTCTTGATCAAACCCATATTATGTAGAGCGCTGGCTAAGTCATCATGAAAATTCAATCTAGCAGTAATATCCGTTGTATGCTCAAATACAATTTATCCGGGTTCCCATTAACGGGTCATCATGAGCAATACATCTCTGTTCCCCATGGTAGCCCCCGTATGATAAGTCAGCCTGAATTCTTCCTGTTGAATGGTTAATGCCGAATCAAACCAATGAAGGGCACTGTGAAGGTGCCCCTCTTATAGTAGTAGCAAGCATATCCTATGTTGTTCATTGCTACACCACGATTAATTCGTGATAGGACGTGTAAGTCATCTAGATGAGAAAGAAAGGCAACTTCTGCCGTGTAAATTGGTCACACGAAATAGGAAAACATGTTTGTTCTCACAAAATATTCGCAGCACAAAAGACTGATTGATCATTTAGAATAATACACAAAAGAATCAATAAAAACTATCATTGAAACTCCAATAATGAGAGATGATATTTCTGTTCGAACTCATCAAATTAGTTTTAGATGACACTTCTGACATCTTGCAAAAGTAGAAATATATTAGATACCAAAGTAAAGTTTGGAACGAAACGGATGAAACTTTATCTATTTGGTTTTTACCATTGAAGACAAGTAAGTTTTATTGCCACAATCACATTCTTATTTAAATTTCCAAAGTTTTATTTCGATGAAATATCCGACTTTACCTTATAGATATTATAGAAATTTCCTCTGTCAGAATCGATACTAAAAATCTGAACTCTTAAAAACCTCCGTTTAGTCAAAGAACAAATATCGGACTGCAGAAAGTCAGATTTTCTTTAATCCAGGCACGAAACACCTGTTTTCTTCAGTGTTTTTGAGTTTTTAAAGGATACTAATGACCGTTTTATGAGACTGAGAATCGGAACAGAACTCTTCAAAGAAGATCTCTCATAGTGAGGTAATTAACCGAAGAATTTAAACGAATCGGATCGAAACTCACCATTTTGCCCATATTTTAATATGACATACACGTGGATACCAGAAAAGTAGTAGTAACTTGCTAATTTTACATGCATGGAAATCGAAGAAAACCTAATCTAACACGACTCGAAATCGACTTACTATGACCATAAATGTCAAGGGTTTGTAATCATGTTGTAATCTTAGTCAAGTAAACTTTTCTTAAGGTCAGCTCAGAGAACAATATTTTTAATTCTTTCAATTTAACGCACGTCATTCAAGTCATCGAGGGATTTTCATCTGGGTCTTTCGATCGATTTTGAAAGTTCATTTGAATCAAGATACAAGGTGAAGATTTTTGATCTGAGGAAAGATCAATAACGTAGCTTGAAAAAATATTAGCAATAAATGTGAAAACCTCAGACTTAAGTCCCAGAGTTATGTGTACTTCAAAAAATGAATGAGACAAATCAGTCATTCTAGAATGTGTGTACGGAAGTAGTATCTTGGTAAACCTTTTTGGGAAACCCCAAAAGTACTGGTCATCTCAGACATATCTTGGCAATTTGGTTTCTGGATGCAGTTCTTGTGTATTTCGAGACCTTTTTCAGGCGATGTATTTTTTAGAAAGCTGCGATTTGGTTCAAAACTAATATCAGATTCGGAATCAACGTTATAGACTGAGTTGATTCATATACGTTGTGGATAATCTAGAAAAAAAAAATTTTTTTTTTTAAAATCCCTCTACATCCCCTCAGGGATTGTTTGGTGAAAAAAATGTCAATTTCTTTGATAACTCAGCCATTTCTCAACGGATCCTTCTCATCTTCGAACTCGACCGAGATATTGATGAGACAATTCTGTGCACAAAATTTCAACTGAATCGAATGTATTTGTAAAGAATTATCGTCAAGACGGACGGTCGGACACAGTGACCGATTCTAGAATGTACACACGTTTTGAGTACACAAAAAGATAGTGCCAGAACCTATTTCCAATTTTCTTTGGGAGAATGTGACTTGCGTAAAATGGTTTCCAATGTTCACAACAGACTAGGATTAAAGGAAAAGTGTTCCGCAAAGTATAGAATTATGCTTTCAGCTCTAACCAACTTGACTCAGATTGAATTATCAATATAATCGAAAATCTCGCATGAGTACCTGGAAAATCATAACCCGCTCGACGTTTACATTCACCTTTTTGAGGTTTGTTTGATTGAGTGAGTATTTTTTGAAAGTAGCCAATGACTTACCAGGATGACCCATGTCCATAGATAGTTTTCCAAACAGCACCTCAGCCGATGACTCTTTCAATGCTCTATTGCTATCAGCCGCATATTTGTCAGCTAGCATCGCTCCGTGATCACTTGCCTAAAGTCGAATGACCCAGCGGTCAGTTTTCTCTGCATCTTTGACAATTTCAATTACTTCGAAACTTGAATCAAGGTCAAACAAGATTTCTTCCTCTTTCGAAAAGTTACTAACGTCTTTAATATCCGCACATATAATACGTTACAAACCAGTAAAGACATCGGTTTCATACCAAATTTCCACAGAAAAAATGTAACAAAACCAATTCATTTTTTGTCTTCCTTCATTCTGGTTATATGCTTCACTTGGATCCTTGTTATCATTCGACCCAAACTGTTAGACCACTTTTCGGCAACATGACGTCGACAAGAATCCGTGTGTAGACACAAGATCATCTTTGACCACTATTTCTCTCGTTTTTTCAAAGTTGTCTCGATCCATTAGAACAGCAAGATAGAAAATCAAGCCTTCTTATGGGTGAGATCTTTTTAATAGTCGACATAAATCTGCTATACACTAGGGTTAACTGAACAATCCATCGATATCGAAATTCCGAAGAGTCTTGTTGATAATATGTGATATGAAACTATAATAGATTGTGTATACCAATCTTGAAAACTTTCGATCATATCACTTTTCGTCTGAGAAGATTTTTCGAAATAACGGACAACATTACGCAATACTTGAAACCATATGAACGTATGGCTGCTTCTTCTGATAGATTTCGTACCGATTGTTGTTTAAGTTGTTGAGTATAATGATGCTTGACCGAAGACCAGCAAAATTTATTGCGTTCAATTAATATTGAAGGATAATCACAAAAATTTCAATTTTCGGTCGATCTTTTACGTCTAACTATTTTGTGCCATGAAAACAAAAAATGAAAACTTTGTGCACATCGGATGTGACACAAATCAATTCTTCATCAGAAACCGATCCCAATACAACAAAAAAGATTGATTTGCATTCATTCCGATGAAGTTTTATAGCAATCATTTCCCATCGGGACGCATTGCTATTAACTATAAGAGCATGCTCATAGTCATACGTAAAAACAATTCAGATTCCTACTCTATTTCTAGACGTGAATCACATCAAACTAGACGAATACTTGAGCCATAATAGTTCAACTAATTCTGCATGACGAGTAATGAGTGATGATAAATGACTGAGAATAATAAATAAAAGAATGATGGTACCCAATGTGACAAACAGCTGATGCAATGGCAATGTCAAAAAGATAAAATAAAACAAATTTATAACAGTTTTCATCACCATCAAACAAGAAACTATGCTGTGTATGAGAATAAATAACACATAACTTTAGATTCCTATTCTCTTTTTATTCGTTTCTTGATTGACTAAGTCACACGGTTATTATAAAGCATACAGGTTACTGTTTTTCTGGTACACATGTCATCTTACCACATGTCGCTTCTTGCAGTAAATGTCTTGATATTGTTGCAAGGAGGGAGGGGGAACTGCGAATCTGATTGTATAGATTGCTTAGGTTTGATAAAATGTGAATGACTGTGTCTGATTGAGAAGAATTGTACATGGTTGTGAATGATTGCGAATGATTTTAATCAGTACCTCCCTCCCCCCTTGTATTGATGTATAACGAAGAGCGAACATATGCGAATACTACTGAGTTTGAGCAGAAAGATTAGCAGTCCATTAGAGTTTATTAATTCAACAGGAAAAGAAAAAAAAAGAAAAATGTCTTAACGATGTACGATACTTTTTCTCTATCAATACTTTCTACTTGAAAAAATCAACCATAACTGAGAAATTAACTTCGGTACAAAGGACGACGAAAATGATTGGGATTGTGAGTGTGGCATTTTTGTGTGTGTAACTATGCATAGGATGAAGAAATAATTATCACTAACACCATAGAACGTAACATGCAGAAGTTGATGATACGAAAAACAACTGGTGTGCTAGAAAGAATGATTATTTTTTATAAAGATGATATTTTCTTCATTGTCTGTAACTGAGACTTGATTTTTTCCAGAAGATTACTCAATCAAGTTTCCACGAAAGCTTCTGATAGGCTTTTTTTAACCATTATATTGAAAAATCATGAGGAGAAGAATCGAATAGACGAAAGAAGTGCATCTTCATACAATTTTTTTCGTTATTTTTCTCTTCATGGGATTAATGTACTTTAACATGAGAAAAGAAAATATATCAGCTCGTAGTCTTTGAGGAGTACTAACTTCCGCTAACATCTCAAAATGCTTCTTAATTCAATCACACTGAAAAAAGGATCTCTTTTATCAAACTTCAAGAGTTCGCTGCAAAAATGTTTGTGTGATTCTTAAAGCTCATGCGTTCGGATCATGAGCTGGCTCTTTACTGTGTGCATTCGTTCTCTTGAGTATAAATTATTATTCGATTGGTCTTAAGAACTGAAATAATTTTATATTATAATCAGTTTGCTGGGACTAAACGCACAAATAAAACCGCTGAGGTCTCGAAGCTTGTATTTAATTAAATATTAATTTCATACACTACCATCTAAGTCGGACAGTTCATGATGGCCACAGAAATAAAGAACATACGTGAAAAACTCGTTTCCTTTCTATCCAACTAGATGCTCACTAGATCAATAAACACACTAATTTACTTTCTAAAAAAGATCCAGCATAACATTTTTACAGTTAAAAGACTCCCCTTACGTTATTCTTTATTTCAAGGAATGTCATGATGAATTTCAATTATTCTTTCTTAGTTAAATTAAAGTATTCTGTTCTTTGTGAATGATATATTTTTGATTTTCTTTTTCCGTAACGTTTCGGTAACAATGTTGCCTTCTTCAAACAATTTTATTTATGTCTATAAACATTTATCTATATATGCATACGCATTTACACCTAGTTTTCTTCTTCTTTTTTTGCTTTTCTATTTCATATTCATTTAAGAATATGATAGTGGGACGGTAAGATGATGATGATACTGGTAGGAATTTTGAGCTATTCTTGTTATTCTTCCGTTCCATTATTCATATTCTTGAATGCATATGAAAAAGAAAAGCAGAAAAAGAAAAAGAAAACTACACGTGTACGTTTGTATGTATATGTAAATGTTTATGCACATAAATAAAATTGTCTAATGAAGACGGCATCTTTGTTCAAATGTTACTGAAAACTAGCATCAAATAGATATTGTCCACAGGAAAGAGAATAATTCTCTTTAGCTGTATGATAATCTAAATCCTTCTAGGTTTTGTAGATAGTTGAAGGATGAATCTTCTGAGAAAATAATGAAATCTCAATGACAGAAAATGAAGAAAATATCATCTGTATTTGAAAAATAACATTTTTCATAGGCCATCCGCTATCTTAACGAAATTCAACGAAGTCTAAGGATAGTTCTTAGCAAAGATGGCTACTTTTTCAAGCCATATTGGAATTCGAAGAAGTCAAGAAACCTTTATAGCACAGATAGCCTTTTTCGAACTATGATATAATTGAGGGAGTTCACGGAATTTGAGAATCCTTTGCAGCATGGTTAGTTATTTCAGGGAATGAAAGAGTCGAAGACTTCAAAGAAAATCCACGATGTCAGAAAATAAATGATATTCGGGAGATTCAAGAAAAGTCAAGGCATTAAGTGAATCTTGAAAATTTGGGGAGCGACTACACCTGAGTACTACGATCATCAGAAAACCTACAGAATCTTAAAATTGTAGGCCAGTATCCAATTTGAATGGAATGAACTGAACCAGTTCAATTAATTAGTTAAAATGGGTGACTAGAGATATTTTGAATACATCTTTGAAGTGTTCGACTCAAGAATTTTTCATATAGGATACTACACCGAAAACAAAAATGGCCACATTGTCGAAACTAAAACATTTTCGTGGAATCTACGAAACTTAAAATAGTTCCGAATTCGTTGCAAAATCGCAACCCCTTCGAAGGTTTCTGGCAAAAGTACAAAACCCATGAACAAGATTCCTTGATGTTTTATAAGCTTTTACGATGGCTTCCATGTAGAAAAATTTTGTTGCCAAGTGAGCTTGTTAGTTGTGATTTAAGTGGCAATTTCCTGTTATCAGTAGCATACATATTTATAAGAATTGGAAAGGTTTCAGCGTCACACATTTCACTGAGCATTGTGTTCTTTTTCGATTTCACCATTACAACTCACGCTTTTCATGTAAATAAATTGTTCATTGGTACGTGAAAACTATAATCAGTGGTGATGCTATTATACTTTAACTTTTAAAAAGTTTGATTATTGAGAGTGTACGTGGAAAATCTATTGTTTTCAGAATTTTAAATAAAAATTCGTTATTTTTAGTATCCAACCCACACCCACAGCCCCGCTTACATATACACCCTCCTGACTCCTACATTCAGTTTCATCAAATAGAATTCTAATGCATCTGAATTTCGATTTCAATAACTTCTGCTCACTCTTTCTTTTGACGGAAGATTGAAGTAAGAAATAATGAAATTTTCAAGTGTGATGTTGTTTTTCAGTAAACAAGCAGCAGAAGAAAGTTATTGTAAATAACTTTTTATAGTGCAAAAAGTGTTTGGTTAGCGATTTTTAGTTTTTCTTTTCGGTGACGGCTTCTTGCTATAGACGGCCGCACTTGTTGTGAGTATTTGAAATAACACGATGTATTGTTTTTATTCATCGATCAACCATACAACATGCACTTAATTTGATTTACTGTAAAGCTACACGAATTACTCAGTCGACTACTATGGTCAAGTCTCAAATATAGATGTAGATGGTAATGTAAAGTTTTAAAAAAAATAAGAAAGAGATGAAACAGGTAAATCAGTGAAATTTTCATTCTGTTGGAACGAATACCATCAACATGCATAGCGACTTTGAAGGACATCCAAGAAATAAGTATTAAACAAAGGTTGTTTTGCTAATATTTATCTTAACCGCTTCAACTTGCACAGAATCGAATTCTTCAAATGATAAATAAAAAACAGTGCGTTTGAAGATATACTTATTGAAAAAAAGCAAGAACAATCTCAAGTCAGCCTGTTTCATGATATGAATCTCGCATTCCGAATTGCTACAACATAGAAGAATCATTCCAACGATCGTAGAAGACCAGATTATAGAATTTTTAAAAAGTCGACGAAATCCTATCGGCATCCGTGAGAATCAATGACTTTTGAATCCCACAGCAGGAATATGGTAGAGTCTCACGCTAGCTTTTCACTTACCTCTAATGATGTCATCAGGAACTGATGAGTACACAATTAATAAAATCGGATTCATCCGTTGAGCCCACACTCTAAAAAAGTTCGGTAGATTTCAAATAGCATCCAAATGACCAGAAATGCTTAATAACCGATTGTTCAGTTCTACGAAACTTCTAAAGGATCTTCCCGTGTGCCCACCGGCCGAACCCTCTCCTACGAAACCTTTTTTTAAGTTTCGTAGAAAAAAAAAAGGTTTCGAAAGAAAATGCGAAACCTTTAGAGTTTCTTCTTAACCCTCAGTGATTTCGCAGTTTTTTTTCTACGAAACTCTAAAGGTTTCGCATTTTCTTTCGAAACCTTTTTTTGTTCTTCGAAACTTAAAAAAAGGTTTCGTAGGAGAGGGTTCGGCCGGTGGGCATACGGGAAGATCCTTTAGAGGTTTCGTAGAACTGAACAATCGTTTTTTAAGCATTTCTGGTCATTTGGACGCTATTTGAAATCTACCGAACCTTTTTAGAGGGTTCAGGAAAGTACTTCTTTTTTTTGGAGTGCATTTGTAGGTCCTTCTCTCAAAGTTTACTTGGATGTTGCTAATCAATCAGATAAGATACGATCCGGTATCGGATTCAATCACTTGGGAAAAAAATCGAAAGCCTTATTCATTGATAAACAGCTCATTAATTCTGATTCATGGTTTACTACCCTCTGAAAGAAACAACTTTCCGAGGATTCGGAACCCCCTTTCTTACCGTCTGGAACTCCTTCAAATGTTTCCGATAGTAGCAAACTCGGAAAACGAAAATGGTTTAGGAGCCTTTGACACCCTTCCAAAACGTGTAAGAACTTCGGGAACCATTTACGGTTTCCGAATTTGTTACTATCAGAAACCTTTTAACAGTTTCTGGTAGCGAAAATGGATTTCCGAACCCTCGCAAAATGTTTTCGTTGGTTTTTGGGGAAACCGTTTCTTTTAGAGAATATCCAAACATTCAATCTTCTTGCCGTCTCAATTAGATGACAGCTTTATTCTTATGATATGGGTTGGTTTGAAGTATGTGGATGTTCGTCTTTAATCTGTGATCATTCGAATGAGATATGAATTCATTAATAGCTTGAGGCTGCTTGTGAACACACCATGCCAAAGACAGATATAAAGTATGTGCCATACGGAATCTACACGGGACTTTGCCTTTGATGCAAAGTAAAGAAAAGGTTTTGATTTTTGCAACCAACGATATGCTACGGCGTCTTTATGTTACATTGCACTCATACCTAGAATAGAACCGAAAACTGTTGCGAAATTGTTTATTCTCTTGACGTTATCGAAAAATCAACGACACATGATATGGATCTATTCATATAAAATAGATCCGTCTTGATGTTGCGTTCCTCACTTTCATATTGTAGGCGTTAGGATTATTTTTCTCTGTTATAGAAGAACTGAAAGCTAGGAAGTTTAGAACAAGATCGAACCGCATCGACAAATTCTAATCAAAAATTTTTATTACAACAAAGATGGAATCTCAAGAGAATGAACCTATCGTAATGGAAGTGGTGTTTGAAAAATTTGATGCTGCTATACGTGGAACGAATGCAGAATACTCAGAAAGTCAAATAATTAAATCTGTCGATGGACTAACTCGAATAGTTGAATTGCTCAAAGATATGAACGAATCTCCAGAACAATATATCAACTCTGAAAACTCGTCTATAGTAATGAACCATGTTATTTTTACGTACATTAGCGATACAATGATTAATATCATAGAAATGTTAAATGAAGCATCAAGCATGAAATTTGATTTGCAAGAGAAATTTTTAAACGAAGCATCGTTTATGATACTAGAATTTATTGATCATGCTACAGATATGACAGCCTTTGTAAATCTATTTCTTCAAGAATCATTTGTTAAACCAATAGCACAATGTCTGAATATGATTGCTTCAAGCGGTCACCACATAGACAACTATAACATTGTGTTTAGCATGAAATGTTTATTGGAAGCGTTCGGAAAACTTCGAAAGAAAACTAACAGTAATGACCAACCACTGCTGTTACTGCTATTAGATGCAGCTATCACCTGTCTTTGTTCACATTATTATCTTGACGTTTTCAAAGAAATCGATGCCAAGGCAACGCTATTCTATAGGGAACAAGATTTAATTCTTAATGCCTGCCCGAAATATTTTTATGAGTATGCTGGTCAGTATCAAACAGATAAGGTGATGATATTATCGAAAGACATCGTGAGCTATAGTCAACAACTATTCAATCAATTTCAACCATCCACATTACGTCGGTGCCAAAATGCATTGTTACAGGCACTGGCAAATCTGCTCAATATTCTCATAATCATACCAGTTGATGAATTTGTAAAATCTTTATCATTAATCGATGCTGTGCTATTGATTGCTAAAGAAACTAAGCTGCTGATTGATGATATGAACGCAAAGCGAAAAAAGCTAAAGATTGAACTGCTTTGTTTAGTTTTTACATTAATTCATAGACTGGCAGAAAATCTTAAGGTTTTCTTTTATTTTCAAAACTCAAGTGGCGCTACCAAACTGTTTGAAAAATTATCTTTGATCGAGACAACTAACGAAAGTCAAATACAATGTCTAGCAAATATTATATACTGTCTATTGATTACCAAACGAAATATGAAAGCTGAAAGCCCAGGTAAACTCACAAAAAAATAAAGACACGTTACATGAGGAATAATGTAGAATTTCCACAATACCTACTATAACTAGCTTGTAGATGTAACGATGATGATAACCATAAGTACTATATTTTCAATAGGCTTTTCATGTTTACATCTACCCCTCAGCTGCATTCAATTCCAATAATATCTATCATGCTTCTTTCAATGGGAGGCTAGAGTTTCTTTACTTCTAGGTGAGGACTCTCATCTTGCATAGGTGGCTACTCCAAATGATGTTAACGGGCTTTCTTCTGTTTTGATTAATTCACTTAAAAGCTTAAAATTTGAAATCGAAAACAGTTAGCACGATTCAGTTCTTCAATAAAAATTCGACTTACAAGGTTTGCTCGCATACAATAGAATCTTGCCCTTTTGCAGATTTCAAATCGATACAAATGACATTGGATGATAATTAAAACGTACATGGCCGAGAAGAAGCAATATTCAAACTATACAGAAGGGCTCTAGTGAAGTGCCTGTTTATTCGAATTCTTACTGATCTATGGAGAACTGGATCATGCTCAGATTTGAATCGGATAAATCATCATTTCCAGAATGAATATAATATTCAGCGTTTTGACTATCCCATTCCCATCTCTTGATACTTTTGAAAAGAGTTCAACATTGGATTACTATGCGTTTTCCAAACCGCCCCAGGCTGAAGAAGCACGATCGTAAACGGCCGTTTCCGTTAATTTTTTCACCGTTTGGTATGCACCGTATTACGGTCATTTTTCAACGTGCGGTAAACGACCATAGGGAGCTGAATACTCCAGTTTTTGGTAGTGTTGCAGTCGTGATTAGCCGTTTACGGAGCAGAAACATACAACCGTAATACAGAGCATACCAAAACGTCAATGTACGGTGGTTTTCGGCGATTAATGATTGGAAACGGTAGTATGTATTATCGTAAACATTCGTTTACGACAATATTCGTTCGCCGTAATGTTCGTCCTGGGCGATGGCAAAAATGCTTTAACCTATTTTTCTATGAATGTAAAGAAATATGTTGACCAACAGTTATGCGAAATCTTAATCGCAAGTTTTTTCATGAAAAAAACCAGCAAATAAGTAAAAATGTCGAACAGAAAAACTAAACTTAATCAACTCGTGAAGTATATCATAACTTTGAAAATAGAATCTTTTCGTTAAACATTTTCATTTTATCGCTAAAGAATTCGCTAATATAGTTACTATAATTGAATATAAATAAATGATTTCTAAAAAAAACGACTTGTTTGCGTAATAATTGTGAAGTTTTTAATTTAGAAGAAGATATCAACCTATGTGCACAGAATTTTCTATCGGAAGAACCATTGTTACCAGATGAAACAGCCTATTATGAAGAATGTAAGGAGTATTATCATCTAACTGGACAACCATTAATATCAGTTGCGGAAGAAGTTTTTGATAATAGTACTGAATTAACGACAACATCTTTAAAATTATGTATTGATGAAGATCACAATCAATTTGATCTAACGGGCTTTCTGACAAAATTCTGTGAGAAAATGAATTTAACGATGAACGATATAGTGATCAAGCAAATACAAATAGGATCAGTCGTATTAGAAGCAGAAGTGTTCAATAAATGTGAATCGAATGATAAAAAGATATGTTTAAAAATGACATGCAATCAGATTACGGACAAAGCACGAGAATATCTCGGCAAAATGAAGATTTTCTTTATGTTCATGGGTGTCATGAAATCATTATTCAAACGACAAAAATTTCGTAATGAAATAAAACTAAATCCTCAATATAATCGTTTATATGCCCGTGGTCATAATTATTGGGAAGGCGCTCTATCTGATGGAAAAGATCGCGGTGATAAAGCATATTATTGTCCTGTTGGGTGGAAAAGATGTTCTTTTTACGTTACTGATCGCTTCGATGAAAAATTCAAAGGATGGTGCATTTGTTATCACGGTACAAAATTTGCCTATGGTTTGTCTATTTTATTGAGTGGATTGAAGCCAGCAGATAGAGCTGAACACGGCGGAGGGATATATGTCACACCCTCGATTAAATATGCATGTCATCCAAGATATGCTGAAGTGAAGGAAATTGATTTATCGAACCGAAGTAAATTTTTCAAATCAGGTAAATACGTACAATTTGTATTAGAATGTCGTGTTCATCCCAGCAATATTAAGAAAATAGCAGATGAAACATTAGGTGGCCGTAATACTACTATTGATCCCAATATTGAAAATGACATTATTGAATGGGTTATTAACGATCGAGATAAAAGCATCGTAGACTTTAATGATCCAGAATCTTCTATTATTTGTACGGGAATAATGATGCGTGTCACAGATGATCATCCTGGATTATTACCTGAGTCACAATGGTGGTATCAATCACATATATGCAATTATGAAAAATGTTGCTTATTAGGTATTGATCTTGATGTTCTCCAGCAACGATGGTACCATGGCTATAAATGTAACATTGTCTATGAATAAATTAATCAATTAATGTACCTGGTTTTTTTTTCATTTTTTATTCGTTCAAAAATGTTGTCTTTTCTCATTCTTTGAAACTAGCCATATAATTATAATTAATGTAAACTGTAATACAAATCGTTATGATCATAAATACACGGTTGGCCATCATAATGTCGAAAGGAAAAATGTCGAAAAATTATATTGACATGAAAGATTGTCACTTCATATTTTAAAGAGTTGGAAATATATAGTGCATGTTTTATTGTATGAAATTAAGTTGAAATTTTAACAGTGAGAAAAATTTTATTTTTTCACGAACTACACGAACCTCAAGTTTTTCTTTTTCTGGTAGATGACTATGATTGTCAATAGTTTTTATCAATAGATTAGTTGAATCAGTATGAACTTTAGGTGCACAATCATTAATAGTGCATTTCCAATATACTTGGTAGTAGCTGTTGCTTTGCTTTATTAAATTTAAAAGTATATTGATCGGCAACTAGTAGAGGTTTTTCTTAATTTGAATTTGTAAAAGAAATAGCTTGAGATTTTGCTTGAATTTCACCAGTTAAAATTACGAAAGCTTCAGTCATGACAGTAAAAGTTTAGTTATATAATAATTCTTTGTTCAACTCTTTTATTTTACATTTATCAATAGTTAGTCATCCCTATCAATACTGGCTAAAATTCTACACTAGTAAAATCATAAGGAAAAAGAATGAACTAAATGTGATTAGGATCGCCGTATACTTGAGACATGATTATTTTTTTATTTTTCCTTTCGACATTTTTCAGCACACCAAATACACACCATTGAATTGTAGATGCATCAAACAAGAAACATTTTTGAAATCTGTCTACGATATGCTATGAATTTCCAGCAGTATCCACAATGCATACTTTGGAAAATCGACAGTAATTTAGTGGAAATTCGAGGGTAGAGGTATGGTTATATCTTTTGTATTTCCAAGTCAAGGCCCAATCCTACATCCCTACCCGTAAGAAATAGCTCCTATTGGAATCTTCTGAATTTTGTGAACTATTCGTTCGAATCGAAAGGTTGCTAAGAGCATGCAAGACGAGCGTAGATATCTAGGTAGAATCTGCTCAATTTTCTTTAATTTAATCGTAACTATGTTGTTTTTTCTCGAAAATGATCTCGAAAGATAACGTAAGTTCGAGTTCTTCTCAAGTACTGCATATTGATGGTATTTTGTGGAACTCACATATGTTTTCGAATAAAATAGTGAGTGGAAGTTTAAGAGTGAGAATTCTGATGCTCCCCACCCCCCTCCATTACAGACAAGGTTACTGAGCCCAGACGCCCCCATAGGGGGTTCCGGGTACCCCCCCCCCTCGCATAGGGGGATACCTACCCTCCCCCCATAGGGGGTACCACCCCCCCCCCCTTTACAGACCATAGAAACCAATGTATGAATCCATTACATACATAACAACCAGTATTCAATTATCGTCATATATCACAACATTATTTGCCACTTCTTCCAATGTTTTTAAGCCCCCCCCCCCACTCAAAAGTCGATTTTCGTCAAAGAAAGTCCAAATCGGCTGAAATTTTCAGGATATGTTAGGAATAGAGCGGCTAACCTACGATAAAAATTTCAGCCCGAAATATGCAAGTTTAAGGAAGTTATAAGGTGAACACTGGTTAAAAATGACCCATTTTCCATCCTAGTTATTTTGCCTTCAACTATGTCTTATCGAAAATTTTTTTTACCATTCGATGGGCATGCAAAAACGCAGGTCACCTCGTGCTCCGATTTTTGAAAAAGCCTTTTTTAAGCCCAAAAAAGATCGCCTACAAATTCACTTGCAGTTTTTTGGCCTTTTTCCAAGGACTGTGAATTGTGGAAACAGTTTTGGCTTAAAGAATAGACTTTTTTAAAATCAAAGCTCGTGATGCCCTGCATCTTTGCATGCTCTATCGAATGGTTAAAAAATTTTTCAAAAAAACAGTTGTAGGCAAAGTAACTGGGATGGAAAATGGACCATTTTTAACAAGTGCTCACTTTATAACTTCCTTAAACTTGCATATTTCGGGCTGAAATTTTTATCGTAGGCTACCCGNTCTATTCCAAACATATACTGAAAATTTCAGCCGATTAGGACTTTCTGTGACGAAAATCGACTTTTGAGTGGAGGGGGGGGGGTGAGCTTCAGAATGATATTATGGTATAAAGAAAAATAAGTGTCAAATACAATTAATTTTGAAAAAATACAGTCCAACAGAGATATTGATCACCCCAATCATCCGGTGGTTCTTCCCGTACATCGTTTATAGCAGAGTGCCGCTTGTCGCTTGTTGATCATGGCAGTACATCGACGAATACATTCAGAATAAGTTTCGTCACCGATTGCTTTCACATCTGGAAAATGTCAATTTGGAGTGATTAAATGGGAAGATATGTATTCATTGTTCATAATCTTATTAAAAAATGACTCGAATTTCAAATAAATGCTCGTACAATGACGACGTGACACTTAATATGGTGGCTTTCATTTTAAGCATGAATTCTCTATCCTTTCATCGTGGCTCACAACACGACCAAAATACCGATTTTTACCCATCTGCTAGGTTGTGAAGTGTACGAGTCACTTCTTCTCTGTATACACTTCGGAATTCATTCACATTGTTATGTCATATCCTTGATGTATACTAATAACAGTTAGGTATGACAGTGAATAAGATAATGAATCTGCATTTCGGCAGTATAAACAACTCACACACATTAGGTGAGGGAAGTTACTGTAACGGTAACTTTCCTTGTCTAATCTGTCATTATATCTACCTAATCTTACAAGAAAGGATTACTGCTAAAAATCCTTTTTGGTCTTGTAGAAAGCGTTTAGCCTAGTCAAATTTGTTTGTCAACTATCGAAATCGAATTTGATCGAAAATGCATCCAACTTTAAGAAAGACTTACAGAAGCAAGTGAACAAGATGAGAGTCAAGACAAGAATCCAAGTAAGATGTTGCATGAGTATTGCGTTTCAACAAAGTAATTGATCACAGTAAGAACGAGTACAAGGCCACTGCACCAGAAAACGGATTTTTATGAGATACAACGTCTACGGTGCGAGTGTAATATAGTCTTCTGAAAATGAAGAGAATAAGGAAGTACGTAGAGCGCCTCATGCATTATTAATCTGCATGCCCATTAATTCAGGTCTTTACTGCTCCTCATCCTTGGTATGAAGCAGTAGGAATGCAAATCTTACATAATATTACCAATATTCCTAGCAATATGTAAGAATATGTTTATAGAAAATTGTTCTCTCCTCAACAAACTTCCCTTTGCAGTTATCATTCAGACCGAGTACAGTTATCAGCTGGAAAACGGTACTTAAATGTGAACAAGAGACTCAATAGAAATTTGCAACTACATGTTTACTTAACTTTCCAATGTGATCAATTATTTTTCTTTCTCTGATCCTAAAAAACCTTCCTCTTCCATTAAGAATCTTAAGAAAAAACAACATATTCCATAATGTCCATTAGTTTTGATAGAAATTATTAAAGTGGTGTGAATGTCGATATGTCTACCAGTGTTTACTGTGTCTCATCGTTCCATCTTCACACTCCAAGGTGATAGACACTCAATTTATAAGCAAGGTACACTTCTCATAAAGAAAAAGATGTTCCTAAACTTTTAGATTATTTTTGAAAGAATCCTGCATAAAATTAATTGTGAATCTACATCTTCAATTTCTTTGCTCGTTTCAAAATCTAAACTAGGATTCACGTCAAACTGCATTCATAATTTTTCCAACATATATAAATATTATATACCTTTACGAGTAGCATGAATCAAATCATCCAAACAAACTGTTTCTCTTTCAATATTAATAATGACGATGGTTTATTCCCTATTATTCATTCAATCTTACGAGTACACACTCTTTAGAAGCAGTCACCTGTTAAAGAATCTTCGCCAATAGTGTACAGGAAAATAACTATACTTGTAAGGACGGGCGCATGTGGCAGTAGTTTGTTTTCGACGCAGTCTTTATCATAACTTTATTACGGTAAATAAGACTAAATTGAGGGGAAAGTGCAATAATCTGTTTGCTCCAGTTCCGATGTCTGAAAAAAATAACGGCAATATGCATGATAGGGTTGGTTTTTGATTGTATCAACTCGATCATGCTACCCCACCAGAAATCCAAAGCCACGTGAATCCCAAGATCCTAAAAACACTAAGAAAATAAAACAGTTTTTATTTCTGTTTTGAATCGATACCCATTCACATTGCTAAAATCAACCTATTCATCACTCTTCAGTGTAACTTGTTTAACTGGCAGAAAAAAAATGAAAAGTAGCGAACTTTTCTTCTCGATTAGTACTACTTTCGTCTGTCTATCTATCTATGTGCATTTCAGTGATCTCGTATGTTCCATCATGCTAATATGTCATCCAGGTAATAAGAACTAAATCGTATCAGAATAATAAGTCGATCCTGTTTTTTAGTTTGAAGTTTCACCAATAACATATCTGAAGTCAATGTTTATCTCAGTAGTGTATACAAGGCTATAGAGTTAACCATTTATAAGTATCGATTCAAATGACATCGTTCATAGCAATTTATGAAAAAAAGGAATCTGTAAGGGTTTCGTTCTTTGTCTTTTTCCAATCCACATCCACATTGTCAGGTGCTTATGAGTAATATTATTAAAAAACTCACGAGTTCATTCATATTGAATAATCAAAAACCATGTGTTCCGCATGAAACTTCTTTATCATCTTGATGAAAAGTGTTTTCTAGAAAAAAAAACAATTTTGGTAACACAATGTGCTCGATTAATTAGGCTGAAAATCGAGAAATATTGAAAGGTAATGATATTTCGGTGAAATGTTTTTGAAAATCTGTGTTGAATCCGGTTTCTACACAAAAAATACGCAGAAGACATGTAAAGTGTACAAGCAGTCCACTGGGTGGCATTAACCATCCATGATATCGTATGAGTTATCCTGTGAACATATCTTTGATCTTGACGTGAAAACTACAGCGCCCAGCATCATCAAATTCATAAAAATAACCAGTTGGTGCCAAAGATTTTGGTTATCGAATAACGAAAAGACTCCAAACACTGAAGACGAAATGTAATTTTTCATGAGAAACTAGCAATGCTAATTCAAAACAAAATTGGCTTAATCGTTGTATCAACAAGTACGGCGATCGACTAGAACCTAGTGTATGTCAGCTACAAAATGATTTTCCCGCAAAAGTTCGAGTCCACAATTCACTATCTGATTTACGTTGGAATCCGACTTCGACATGTTTGTCCATCCCTGATTTTGGGAATCCAAAGACAAGTGCAAAGCATTGAGATAGAATGTTGGTACCTCGTTTAACTTGAGCGATTCCCATCATTTCGACAGTACTCTTAGTATTTAATATTTGTAATGATTGTGGTTATCGATCTCATGCGGACCGAAGCAATTTTCAATAAAGATTTGATTACAAGAAAAATTCATTTTTTCTTTGCGAATTCCACTGTGTGCACTATAAATAGTATGTCTCCAAAATAGTCTTTCATAATCTACCAGCTCAAGAACGTTTGTCACTGGTCTCGCACTACTTGCCAATGTTTTTCCATCTAGTGCACGACGAATGATTGCTTCAGCTCCCAAGGAGGGAATAAATGTATCTGCATCGCCTTGCGCTATAAAATGCCACGATCGTGAGTACTTTATACCATCATTATTGAATCTTTCAATCGAAAAAAACATGCAACCGCAATGTTCCCCCAGCATAAAAAATTTCTCGTCGGATAAAACAGTTTTGCAAATAGCGTCAAATTAGATACTGAACCCCAGCGAGCTAACCGTGCAAATCCGTTGAGAACTTGATGTAAAAATATCAACATGAGTCCATCTGCAATCCATATTGTATTGTACGACTGACGAAATATAAGGAAAACGTTTGGTATCATAAACATGCACTAATGAAAACCAATGATTCGATGAAGGAGGATAACCACGTGGGAATACTGTTAAGTACTTGGTTTCAGTGAATTCGTATTGGGAATTTGACCGACCGGCACGAATCAATACTGGAGGTTGACCAGAGTAGGTTGCTATAGCTCGAATATCATTCAATCCAACATCAGCGTATAGTGATGAAGTGATAACAACTTTTATCGACTGTACATAAGATAGCTCTTTAGCTAAATTGAGAACTACAGTAGCAGTCAATGCTGGGATTGTACTGACACCACGCAGTACATAGGCATTGTTCGCCTTGGCTTGATTATCAAATTCACTAACATTTTTAACGAAATCTGACCCATCGGCAAAATCGAGATTAGGGATGCACCGATCCACCGACCACCGGTCTCATCGGTCGATCGACTACAGGTGCATTGTTATTAGAGCATACACCCAATCGGTGGCACGGGTGATCAGTGCACCGTCACTAGTGCGTCGCTAATCATGCTTCAATGGCACGATATGGATCTCGACCATAGCATTTGTTAGCGGTGAATCATCCTCAGTTCTTCCCTCGATATCCAGTCGTTGCTCGTTCTATGTTGTTGTTCTATCTCTCTCTCTCTCACTTTTGTTTTCTCATATCTATATTTATGTGTGCATGTTTTTTTGGAAGCTAGTTAGAATAAATAAAACGTTAAAGCTCGTCGAAACGAGCTAACAATTGGTGC